>CAIGQV010019950.1:4563329-4574176 GCA_903798115.1 Danio jaintianensis | reverse complement strand
CAACCTACTATTATACATTTTACCATGATTTACAGAAGGCACCTGCTAAAATGTCATTCAGTGTAACAACAACGTATATTTACCGAAAATCTTGTCAGGCAATCATTTGATGACATATTGAAAGACTTTATTAATGTATTAAATGTATAAATCTATTTGTCAGCAAGAAGTTTTAATCATTTAAAACATAAAGAATTTTGGTCCGATCACTTACTTTTTATATATTTTAAGAAGTACAGGTAAATAAATTAAAATTGGTCACACTTTACAGTAAGATTCCATTAGTTAGGGTTAGTTAATGTATTTACTAATGTGTAATAAGAATGAACAATTATTTTACGGCATCTATTAATCATAGTTAATGTTAATAAAAACATTTATTAATGTAGGATTAAAATCCGGAGTTGTGCTTTTTAACAGTAGTTATTGAACTGAATTATCAAGGACTAACAACTGTTTTTTTTTTCATTGACTAAAGTTAACAAAGGTTAATCAATTCTGTAATGTATTGTTCATTGTTTGTTCGGGTTAGTTTTTACATTAACTAACATTAACTAATGGAATCTTATTGTAAAGTGATACCATAAAATATATATATGTTAAACTGATTGACAGTTTTACCCATATTTCAACATTTTAATCTTAGAAAATTTATTTAAACAATATTGCACTTTTAATATGCTTTCTGTGTATATCAAACACATTTTGTAAGTTTAATTTGATGCAGACACTAAAATGGATATCACTAAAAATCTTTGACCCATTGTCTGTATGCCATAAATAAAATTAGTTAATTAATAAGTAAATGAAAAATGAAACCGCATGGTAGCCTGTTATTAACTCTAGTAACAGTGTTATAAACAGCAGAGTTGCCATGGCACTTTCTTTTTATAAAAGCTGACAAGAACAGTTACATTGTATTAATCCCTTTACATACAGCATACAACCATTGAAACTATTCTTTGTTACTCGGTTGTAGCCACTTTTCATTATTTTTAAAGTTATTGTACGGATCTTATAAACCAATACAGAATTGATTTAAGAATATTTGTGGTGACTAGTTCCACATTCTCAGTTCCACATTTGTGTTGTACAGTAAAGTGTCCCCTTTTCAGTACCCCTATTTTTCATTAAGTTGTTGTCAAAGAGTGATTTGCGCTTATGATTTAAATCACAAACTCATACAAGGCAAAAGGAGCTACAATTATGAAGCATTATGAATCACATAATAGAATTAAAAAACAAGAGAGAAATATAAAACTAGAATTTAGTTCAATCATTCAAAATCCGTTCCCCTGTGGAGGAAATGAATGGGTTTTTCTTACTTCCAGAACCTGACTGTAGCACTCTATTGTATGCTGTTGTTGGAAATTGTGGTCACCATGGTGTCTTTTGTGAGGGGAACATTTACACTCAAGGCCTAAAGCTAACATTTAACACCATCTACCAATAGCTGATGTCTTGAGAAAATTAAATCTTTTTTATAAACTTAATTATAAAATATTATAAATATTTTCTTACAGGCCATGAAACTGTATATACACTCAAAAAAGATTGTTCAAATTACTTATTTAAAATGAGCTGAAACAACACAGGGCGACACGGTGGCTCAGTGGTTAGCACTGTCGCCTCACAGCAAGAAGGTCGCTGGTTCGAGTCCCAGCTGGACCAGTTGGCATTTATGTGTGGAGTTTGCATGTTCTCTCCGTGTTGGCGTGGGTTTCCTCCGGGTGCTCCGGTTTCCTCCACAGTCCAAAGACATGCGGTATGGGTGAATTGAATAAACTGAATTGTCTGTAGTGTATGAGTGTGTATGGAAGTTTCCCAGTGATGGGTTGCAGCTCGAAGGGCATCCGCTGTGTAAAACATATGCTGGAAAAGTTGGTGGTTCATTCCGCTGTGGCGACCCCTGATGAATAAAGGGACTAAGCCAAAGGAAAACGAATGAATGAAGCAACACAATTCTTGAGATTTTTTTGTAACAACTTAATTGTTTTATGTTCAATCCACTTAATCGTTTAATCATTAATAATTAACTTAATGGATTTCTGTTGGGACAACATTAATGAATTGTGAGAAACCCTGCGTTTCTTACAGTGTGCATTATTAAATATATAAAAAAACAGACAGAACTGAACAAATTAAGGAAATATAATTTAATTGAAATTATCGTTGTTGTTATTATAATTATTAATATTAAATTAGAGTAAAAAATTAAACAAATATCACTAATTATATTAAATTCTAAAGCATTTAAGGAAAAAAATAGTATTACTTCATAAACCATCTGTAAAATAATAAAACACATTTTTATGGTATATCATGGCTTTAAGGAAACTTTTCTTTTGAAATGCTTCCCTTTGTTGAGAGATTTATAAACAATTTTCTTGACAAACTTGGGAAAAGGTTTAGTGCATGTTTCGTTTTCAAACACTTAAAATCAAAGAGATTAAGTGGATAATTTACTGCCAAACAAAGCTCCTTCAAGATAATAAAAGAACTGTTATCATGAGTTGTTCATGTGAAAAGAGCTGGTGTGGCATCAGATTACAAATTTATAAACCTACTATGCCATCTTTGTGATTTGATAATTGTGCTAAACCATACAGCATGTCCGTCATTGTTAATAAAATAAGTGACCAACCAATTTAGCATCACCAACTTTACTCGCATTTGCTTGATTTTTTTCCTTTTATGCGGAATATTTAACAATCAAAACCATAACAAAATCTTGCAATTATGACATCCTCATCATAACAGAAAAACAGTGTATCACATATTTTGCTGCTATGTATTTGTGTATTATATATAGGCCTGACGCAATATATTGATTTATCACGCAATACATAGACAGTAGTAATTTTGTAATTAGTAATTTTGGGTGATGCAATATTTATCACCCACAAGGGCTACACGACACTGGAAAAATATGGCATATTGTTGTTGAGTATTGCAATAACAATATTTCTTGCGATATTAAAAAAAACCTGATATTAAAATAAACTGGTAAAATATAATTTTAAATAATTAAAAATGTAAATAATTTTCAGATCTAATTTATTCTAATTTAAACTAAAAAACTGTCAAGGTGCAAACATTTAGTCTTTAAAACACTATGAATGAGTGAAAACCTGAGCAGATCCCCTGACTCTGATGGCTGTTGTCGTTTTCCTCTCTCGTATCTCGACTCCTGTCATTAATGTTTATTTTCAGCTCTGCAATTGAGAAACTGAGGTAAAACTTATGTTGAAGTACGTTTTTTTTGTAATTTCACGAAAATGTAGGCTAAGGCACATCAAATTACAGAATCTGAATAACCTTAAAGTCTGCGTGTTGCCTTATGTTTATTTTGCTAGCTCACATTGTTATATTGAATAATTAATCAGTGCAAGTTAATCCACTAAAAAATGTTTGTTTTGATTATCTTCAATTTAAAATCTGACCATTTTCTTCTGCGTTTGGAGTGGCGGTCTTTCTGTTGACGTCAACCTGAGGGCTTCTACTGCAACTGTATATCAATATTTTTAACCACACCCCTCTTACCGTTAGTTTGCTGTGAGGGAATGATGCACAAAAAGAAAGCCCCACCCCCTACTCAATATTCAGTTTCTGTTGGAAGTACATCAACATACTGACATAAAAGTCTCAGCAACTTCTGGTTCACGCAGGCTTTAAGAATGAAAAAAATTGTTTCCTTTAAAGTGTTTAATTACATTTGCATTATTATTATGCTGTGATATTATAGCATATCATTATATAATCAATGGCATAAAATGAGAATAATATCTTATCACAATAATTTCTGTGACATTATATTGCACAGCATAAATGAATTATCACGACAGGCCTAATTATATAGTGTATGATCAGTCAAGGTCATCCATAAAATCATTTGATCACTTGGTACAGTGCATTCATATGCAGTGGTATTTTGTTTTCAAAGTATTTTTCAAATTTTAAAGGGATAATTCAACCAAAACTGAAAATTCTGTCATCATTTAATCACCCTTTACTTATTCCAAACTTGACTTTCTTTCTTCTGTTAAGCAGAAATGAAAATATTTTGAAGAATGCTGGAAACCATTGACCTCCATAGTATTTATTTTTACTACTATGGAAGTCTCAGTTTTCTTCAAAATATCTTCTTTTGTGTTCAGCAAAAGAAAGAAACTCATAAAGGTTTGAAACCACTTGAGGGAGATTAAATAATGAGCACATTTTCATTTTTGGGTGAACTATCTCTTTAGGTTTGTAACCTAAAAAAAATAGGAAATACCAGTTTGAAATATTTCCGCAGGGTGAAGTTAACCAGAAATGCTTTATCATGATGAGCAGTACTGGCTTTGTGGGAAAAGCTGTGAGTGAATCACACCAGGAAACAGTGTCCTTTTTCCTCCAGTGTGTTCTCTGTTAAAGATCAGGTGAAGCTGCTTGTTTATTTGAACTCAAACCCGTATTGTTGGGTGTGTTATTTTCCAGGACCCATGATATTTGACTCGCTCCAGGTCCACATTTGATACAATTTGACGTTTATCCAATGTTGGCAACCACACAACCTGATTGAGCACAGCCCTCAGCTCACCGACAGGTAGTAAAGTTGCGCTTGGTTGCATAATCACTTGCGTCACATTCAGTGATTTCATTTCAGTGTCAAAGTTAAACTCAAGTCATCAACAGTGTGTGGAGATTCATGCTGTTTTGCTCTCTCCATCTCATTCCATGCCAATATCAAAATTCAGATCACACCCCACAAAGCCAAATCATGCTGTGTATTCCTCATTTCTCGTTTCCATTCTTTTCTGCACGTGGTTTATCTACAAAGACTTTATTGATAAATGGTTTTCTAATGACAAGGTTTTTATAGTTTTGTATTTTTAAGTTATTTCAATACTATTTTAAAATTGAAATAGTATTTTAGTTTAGTTTGAGGTTTTTTTGGGTTAGTTTTCTATTTAATTTTTATATATTTAGTTTCAGTTTTAGGATTTCTAGTTTGACAGAACATGTTCAGTGTCGACCAATGCAAATTTGAATGTTTGCACAGCTTTCATTAACTCTTGTGCAAACCTCCCACGGTAATAAAAATAAAAGAATTGTTTGCCCAAACATTAAATCCAAAACTGTACAAATGCAACGAATAGAAGTCAAAATTATGAAGAATTCAAACAAACGTCTTCCTATATTTAAGATCATACTTTATATGTAGTTAAACATGCTTACTTTACATTTTCTGTGACTTGTTAAACTGAAAAAAAGAATTCATTGGATTTAACATATATTTTAAGGTAACTGATTGCAAACAATTTATAAATTAAATGGGCTGAATTTAAACAAACAAAATAAATAAATAATAAAAAATAATAAATGTAGTAATGTTCAACTTAAATTGTTTGCAACTACTTAAAATGTAATATCAAATTAAATTAAAATGTATATCAAATGAATCATTATTTTCAGTGTACCTGTGGCTTTATTATTTTGCTAGTAATTTCAGTTAACAAAAATGTTTATTGACCAATCATTTTAGTCTCAGTTTTAGCGTTTGTTTACTAAAATAACCTTGCTAATGACTAAACATTTTAAAAACCAGTATACTATAAGGGGGTATGCTGTAAAAAGTGTTTAGTTGACTTTACTTTAAAAAAATGAGTAAACTCGTTGCTTTTAAAGCGATTAGTTGACTTCACTTAAAAAGTGAGTAAACCTGTTGCCTTAAAAGTAGCAAGTTAACTTTAAAGAATAATTAAAGAGTAAAGAAGGATTAAAAAAGGACAGATATAGATGGTTATGTATGAATATATGTATGTATGTATGTATTTATGTATGTATGATCAAAAGAAATTACTTTAATAATTAATCAATCAGAAAAGACAAACACTAATTTTCCTTAAAGGCTGAAATTCTTTGAGTTCCAGTTCTGCAGTTCAATAAATGTCTCATCCTGTTATTGTAATGTAATTCAAATTGCTGTGGTTTGTGGCCATATAAAAGTCACACTCATGAACTGAAAGGGAACCAGTTATTGATGTATGACTATTTGTGATCATGAAGGTAAAGTATGAAACGATCTTCAATTATAGACTTTGGTAACAGTTTACATGTGTTGAACATTGTGAATGAGACTATGCATACTTGTAACAACTATCGTGAAGTGTCATTCGCTCGGTTGTGACATTTTAAATGCAAAGATGACATTTTTTGTCATGACAACTTGACATTACCAAGACAACGAAACTTGTCATGAATCTGTCATAAACATTATTAATTATATAACAGCGGTTTTAATATTTTTTTGGACCTCAACTACAGTGGTACAACCTAAATTTGTCATTAAAATGTCATTAAATATTAATGACACTCTTGAAAATGATTTGACAGAGTAATGACACTTTTAATGAGACATTTTACTGACAAATACACTGCAAACATGATCAGAAAAATATTCATGACACAATTATAATGCCTCATGACAATCATGTTTATGACAGATTTATGACAAGTCATGTTGTCTTGGTAATGTCAAACAAACAATGTCATCTTTGGACTTGACATAATAAAATGACATAACTGAGCAAATGACACTTAATAACAGTTGTCATAAGCATGCATAAAATCTCATTCACATTCATGACATGTCATGATTATTAAGGTTTCACGACAGTCTTATGAACACACCTTCAAGTAAAGTGTTACCGGGACTTTTTTCAGCGGAAATTTTTCTTTATGCAGTTGAAAACTATGAATTAATCAGCATGTCATGTTATTATTTTACTCGATTGACTGTGATGTTGAGCTGTTTTATTATATTCGTCTACAGAAAAGCAGCCGTCATGTCCGGGGCTGGGCCTCATGTACAGCTTGTTAGCGTCTGTCTTCTTCTCCATTGCGGCTCTTCTTGTGAAGAAAATGGAGGGGATGCATGCCATCCAAATCAGTGCCATTCGCTGCTTCTTCCAGATGCTGTTTGTCTTGCCAGCCATGATATATTACAAGTATGAATCTATGATATATTACAAGAATGAAAGCACAATATTTTACAAGCATACATCTATTTCAAGATAGTATAAAACATGTATGAATCTATGATATATAACAATTATGAATCTACGACACAGGTCAACATCTGATATATTAGAAGTAAGAATTAAGTAAGTTTAAATCTGATATATTACATGTATGAATAATACAAATTGGACTGTTATGATATTAAGTATGAAACGAAGGCTTTACAAGTATGAATCTGATACAAGTATTTAAGATCAATTACCAGTATGAATTTATGATATATTACAAGACTATAATACAAATCTGACATATAGGTATGAGTTTATATATTAGTATGAATCCATAAGTCTGATATAATTCAAGTATGAATCTAATATGAATTTAAAATCTATTACAAACATGAATTTATGATATATTACAAGTCTATATTACAAATATGACACCCGTATGAGTTTATATATTAGTATAAATCCATAATCCAAATATGAATTTGATGCATTCAATGGATGATATATAACAAGCATGAATCTATCATACAAGTGTGAATTCATGATTTTTTTAATGATTCTATATTACAAATATGAATATGATACAAGTATGAATCTAATATGGATCTAGTGTGAATTTAGGATCTATTACAAATATGAATTTATGATATATTACAAGTCTGTATTACAAAACTTGACATGCGTATGGGTTTATATATTAGTATGAATCCATAATACAAATATGAATTTGATGCATTCATTTGATATATTACAAGCATGAATCTATAATACAAGTATGAATTTATGATCTGTTATGATCCTGTACTACAAATATGAAGATGATACAAGTATGAATCTGATATCAGTTGAAGTATGAATCTAATATGAATCTAGTATGAATTTAAGATCTATTACAAATATGAATTCTACAAGTCTATATGAAGTCTATACTACAAATCTGATATAAGTATGAGTTTATGATTATTGATTCATAACAAAAATATGAATTTGATACATTTCAAAGCTTGAATCTGATATATTATAAGTATGAATTTAAGTATGAATCCATTTTGCAAATACGAATCTGATATGAGCATGAATCTGATATGAGTCTATGATGAGTCTTTATTAAATACATACTATACTATACTATAAAGTAAACTAATAAAGTATACTATACATACTTTATTAAATACATTCGTACAAATACGAATCTGATATGAGCATGAATCTGATATGAGTCTATAGCTATGTTTCCATCCAAAAAATGCGAATAACTTCATGCGCAAACTGGAATTTCGCATAAAAAATGTGTGAATAAAGCAGCGTTTCCGTCCAACGAGTCAAAGAGAACAAAATCGTCACTTCTTGATTAAATGGCGCCAAATATCAACAGTAAAAACGGAATTTGCTGAGGTAGGAGAAGCTGCGTGAATCTTTTCTTCATTTAATAAATGACTTGCGCCTCAGAAGGCAATGCTGACACGCAGTGAACGCGTGGTGGCGTTTGAAGGCGTGAGACCCGGAGCAGAGACGCTCTTAACAATTCTGGAGGTCATTAATAATATAATAACACTAATACTGAAATGGTTAAGGCATTTTAGAATGACCAAAACATCATTTCAGATGTTTTACAATGTGCTCAGCCTGCTGGTTTGTCCATTTACAAACATTTTTATCATCACATGATCTCTTATAACCAAATCACATGACCTTTTTTTAATGCGCATACTGGAATTTGTTCGGTAAAAGTGTTTCCATCGCAGTTTATGCGCATCTTTTCTTATCGAATAAAAGTTTATCCTACTATATGCGCATTTTCAAAATTTATGCGCATAAAAAATCGGTTGATGGAAACGCTAAGATGCGCATAAATTTTGAACATACATCCAAAATGCGGATAAAAATAGGTGGATGGAAACGTAGCTTATGATGAGTCTTTATTAAAAGTATGAATTTATGGTCTGTAACAAATATGAATTAAATGAACAAATATGAATATGACACATTACAAGTATGAATCAGATACAATTTCAAGTATGAATCTAATACGAGTATGAATTTAGGCTCTATTACAAATAGGAATTTCTGATATATGACAAGTCTACATTACAAATCTGACATAAGTATTTATGAGCTTGAGTTAAATGTTTATGAATGAATTTATTATACATTACAAATACAAATCTGATGTAAGTATGAGTTTATGATCTATATATTAGTATGAATTCATAATACAAATATGAATTTTATGCATTCAAAACACAAACACGGATATATTACAAGTATGAATCCATATTACAATTTACAATCTATTACAATATTATTACATTATTATTATTAGTAGTAGTAGTGTACATTTGATACATTTAAGGTATGAATATCTCAAGTATGAATCTGTTATATTACAACTGTGAATCTATAATATAAGCATGAATTAATCTAATTATGAATTTATCTACTTGTAATAGATTTTTCATTACTTCAAATGGACATTGAATGAATATTACAAGAGATTTGAAGTATGAATCTGATACAGTATATCTTAAGTATGAATCCATAATACATGAATGTATGAATCTATTACACATATGAATCCATATTACAAGTATGAATTGGATATATTCATACAATGTATAATACAGGTTAAATTTATGATCTATTACACGGATTAATGGATTAATCGATAATACAGGTATGAATTTATGATCTATTACAATATTAAATCTATAATACAAGTATTTTTGCATTTTGGCTCCATATTTTAATTCAATATCATTTTGACTCAACAACCTATAACCTTTTCGTTTCACAGAACTGGCTTTTTGGGACCAAGAGGTATGCGAATCTACCTGTTCCTCCGCGGCTTTCTGGGCTCCAACGCCATGATCTTGTTGTATTACGCAGTTCTTCAGATGCCCCTGGCTGATGCCACAGTCATAATGTTCAGCAATCCCGTCTTCACAGCCTTGCTGGCGTGGATTTTCCTCAAAGAGCGATGCACGATATGGGATGTGGTCTTCACCGTGTTTACACTCACCGGCGTCATTCTGATAGCCAGACCTCCATTCCTGTTTGGTGGCGAGTTGTCTGGGATTGAAGGGGATTATACCAGTCACATCAAAGGCACAGCGGCCGCCTTTTCTGGAGCGGTTGGAGCAGCTTGCACTATGGTCATTCTGAGAAAAATCGGGAAAAGTGTTCATTACTTCCTCTCTGTATGGTACTATGCAGTTCTGGGACTCATCGAATGTGTCATTGTGCTGTTCATCTTGGACGAGTGGACTATTCCATTCTGCGGCTGGGATAGATGGACGCTCATGGCCATCGGGGTGCTCGGGATAGCCGGACAGGCCTTTCTTACCAAAGCCCTGCAGATCGAGAAAGCGGGACCAGTCGCACTCATGAGGACGATGGATGTGGTGCTGGCCTTCGTCCTGCAGTTCCTCTTCCTCAACCGAAAGCCGACATGGTGGAGTTTAGGAGGAGCGCTGTGTGTGATCAGCAGCACCAGCGGAGTGGCTGTAAGGAAGTGGTATAACAGCACAAGACAGAAGAGCTGATCGCACACACTATAGTGAGGTGAAGATCCATTTTATATATGTTTGCTACAGATAACCGCTGCGTTAGATACCAAAGAGGCTTTTCACTGTTATAGCTATGGAAACGACGAGGCTACTTGAGAAATTCTCTCTTTCTCTTGGTGTGCTGCTGGATTTGATCATGCTAAATGTTTATAAAATGTTGATAATTGTTTTGTCCTGTAATTTTTAACAGCAGATATCATTAGCTAATGGTGCTCTCGACAAGTTTTTAACAGCAGATGGCGCTCTAGCTTAGTGGTTAACAGCAGAT
>CAIGQV010019950.1:4499068-4563319 GCA_903798115.1 Danio jaintianensis | reverse complement strand
AGCTTAGTGGTTAACAGCAGATGGTGCTCTAGGCTAATTTTTAACAGCAGATGGCGCTCTAGGCTAGTTTTCAACAGCAGGTGGCGCTCTAGACTAATTTTTAACATCAGATGGTGCTAGCAAGTAGTGGTCTCAGCTAGTGTTTAACAGCAGATGGCGCACTAGGCTAGTGTTTAACAGCTCTAGCCTAGTGTTTAACAGCAGATGGCACTCGCAAATAGCGCTCTTGGCTATTTTTTAACAGCAGATGGTGCTCTAGGCTAGTTCTTAACAGCAGATGGCACAAGCAAATGGCACTCTAGGCTAGTTTTAACAACAGATGACGCTCTAGGCTAGTTTTTAACAGCAGATGACACTCTAGGCTAGTTTGTAACAGCAGATGACGCTCTAGGCTAGTTTTTAACAGCAGATGGCGCTAGCAAATGATGCTCTCGACTAGCTTTTAACAGCAGATGGCACTCTAAGCTAGCTTTTAACAGCAGATGACGCTCTAGCCTAGTGTTTAACTGCATATGGTGCTCTAGCCTTGTATTTACCTGCAGATGTGGTTCTAAGCTAGTTTTTAACAGCAGATAGCACTGTAGGCTAGCGTTTAACAGCAGATGGCGCTCTAGGCTAGTTTGTAACAGCAGATGGCGTTATCAAATGGTGCTCTCAGCTAGTGTTTAACAGCAGATGGCGCTCTAGGCAAGTGTTTAACAGCAGATGGCACTCTAGGCTAGTTTTTCTTAACAGCAGACAGTGCTCTAGGCTAGTTTTCACCAGCAGATGGTTCTCTAGCCTAGTGTTTACCAGCAGATGCGGTTCTACGCTAGTTTTTAACAGCAGATGGCGCTCTAGGCTAGCTTTTAACAGCAGATGGCATTAGCAAATAGTGCTCTCAGCTAGTGTTTAACAGCAGATGGCACTCTAGGCTAGTTTTTAACAGGAGATGGCACTAACAAATATCGCTCTCAGCTAGACAACAGCAGATGGTGCTCTATGTTAGTTTTTAACAGCAGATGGCACTCTAGGCTAGCCTTTAACAGCAGATGGGGCTCTAGGCTAGTTTTTAAACAGCAGACAGCTTTGTAGGCTAGCTTTTAACAGCAGATGGCACTCTAGGCTAGTTTTTAACAACAGATGGCGCTAGCAAATAGCGCTCTCAGCTAGTTTTTAACAGCAGATGGTGCTCTAGCCTAGTTTTTAACGGCAGATGGTGCTCTAGGCTAGCTTTTAACAGCAAATGGTGCTCTATGTTAGTGTTTAACTGCCGATGGCGCTCTAGGCTAGTGTTTAACAGCAGATGGAGCTCTAAATTATTTTTAATAGTACACTCTTTGTGGCCATGAAGATGAGCACTTGTGCTTTAGATCATGTACTGTAAGTGTTTTAAGAGTAAAAAAAAGTACTGTAAGAGTTTTAAATGACAATATTTTTATTTGAAATTTGAAAGAAATAATATCAGACCTTTATAAAATAAAACAATTATTAACATTTTTCTCAAACACACACCTATGGTAAATCCAGTACATCCAGAGAAACTGAGAATTTTTTTCCATAGGTTTTTATAGGTCTTTGATTTTAGGACCTTAATGTATGCAGTATGTACAATAAATGACAGTATTTTTAGTAGTTTTATAGAAGCAGATATTCCTAACCCAACTGAGG
The DNA here is from genome assembly GCA_903798115.1 of Danio jaintianensis. Classification (NCBI taxonomy): domain Eukaryota; kingdom Metazoa; phylum Chordata; class Actinopteri; order Cypriniformes; family Danionidae; genus Danio; species Danio jaintianensis. Next base: position 4,561,669 of record CAIGQV010019950.1, on the reverse strand, counting down.
GCTGTTAGTCAAGACTACAGATATTTTTCAATCGAGATAATAATGCTGTTAAGACAGCACAGAGATTATAGCAGACCACCTATAGATAGACTGCTGGTCAGAGACTTATGAGTGTAAAAATCACCAAAAATGTCCACTTTGTCATTTACTCAACCTCATGCCATATTTGATTCCCTCTGTAGAACATGAAAGGAAATGTTTTGTCTCAAAGTCGTTCTTTTCGTTTTGTGTTCACCTAATGATGTACATTATTGGACTTTTCGGGGTTTAATGGGATAGTTCACCCAAAAATGACAATTCTGTCCTCATGTACTCATCCTTCACTTGTTCAAAACCTGTTTGAGTTTCTTTCTTTTGTTTAACACAAAAGAAGATCATTTTAAAAATTCTTTTTTTTAACCCATTGACTTCAGTAGTATTTTTGTTTCCTAATATGGAAGTCAATGCGTGCCAGCTACCTGCATATTTCAAAATATCTCCAGAAGAAAGAAACTCATAAAGGTTTAAAACCACATGTTGTCATTTTCATTTTTGGGTGAACTATCCCTTTAAACTGTACAGCGTTCTCCATTTAGCGAACAGACGCTGTATTTTGCAGCATCATGATGACTTACAGTCTTTGGAAATCCATCCTAAATGTCTTTTTTAAACCATAAAACACCATAAAATGAGTGCTAAAGTCATAAGTGCTGTATTGCAAATCACAGTAGATTTGTGTGGGGACAAGACTGAAATAAGTAACTAAATCTTCCTCTTTTGGCACATTTGTCATCATCATGATGTAAATAATGCACTTTTTCATTAAATGGAAAACAACGGCGTGAACATTCTGCCAAATATCTCCATTTTTCTTCTGTGAGGATGAGTAAACGACAGAATTTCATGTTTGGTGTGAACTATCCCTTTAAAACCTTTTGCACTTTCTCATTGACAATGCACTGTAACTGGAAGTCACAGGGTCAACTGAATATTTTTTTGCGTGCTCAAATAGAAATTTCTTCTGTGCAACAATCTGTGCTTAAAGCTGAATATGCAATCAGTGATATGTTCTGAACCTTGATGTACCACTGGTTTAGACTCTGTCCTTGTGTACCACAGATATACGCACAGGTCTGCTGCACAAACATTAGTCTGATATGGAAATGAGTCGCTCTTGTTTATTTAATGGACATGTGTCTTGGCACAAAAATGAGTTGCTGTGTGTTGTTACAAGAGACCTTTATTTAATTTGACAATTTTATTTAAACCTGTTTGTGTAAACTGACCTAAAAAGCACTTTACACTGACTTGTTGTGTCAGTTTATCTTTACTAAAAGCACTATTACTGAAAAACAGAACCAGCCGTTCACAGACATGCTGCCTTAATTTATTTAAATTGTTTATCAAATGACGTATCCGTTAAAATCATGTCAGAACAGATCCCTCCATGTTATTTATTATTTGATTATCGCCTGCTGTAGATTTCTTATTGCATATTTATATATCTTTTTGAACTAGTTAAATAAATGAAAGATTCTTACCTCGCCGAGTACAGTGTCTGGTTTTTTTAAGCTACAACATGGTAATCATGTGATTTTTACCCCCAGCGAGTGCTTGAGAGGGATTATTGCTGCATTCTTGGGAATTTTCTGTTCTTTTTCTCGTTATTTTGTGATTTTACACCTAAGACTCAGTTTAATCATATACTCCATGCTTTGTGTATATATTTAAGGATGACTGGTAAGATGCTCTGCATGTATGATTGAACAGTTTAAAATAAAGATTTAAATAGAGACTAAATAGACTTTTAAAGGGGACCTATTATGCAAAAATCACTTTTATAAGGGGTTTAAACACAGTTGTGTGGCAGTAGTGTGTGAATATAACCAGCCTCTAATGGTAAAAATGAATTAATTATATTTTTTATAATCACACTTGATAAAAACAGTCTGCAGAAACACTTTGATTGACATTCTCCCTTTGTACGTGTCATCAGAGGGGGAAAACCCCACCCATTAGTGACCATCTCTCCCTCATTAGCATAAACAGCCCTGAGTGAGAAGCAGCTGTCTGTCATTATTATATCGTTCACACCAGATGTGGCATGAGTGAATAAATTGCACTATTTGCAGTTAAATAGACTCGTGAAATAGACTTGCTTCATTCGCGCGTCAAATTTGCTTCATTTGCGTGTCAAATTTACTTCAAGATAGACGCGGATTCGCGTGATGGATGGGGCTTCTGTCTGCCTGGTGACTCTAGTATCGCTGCTAAATGGCTAACATGGATTTTATTGAGAGAGTAGCTGTGCTTTATTTGGCTGAAAAGCAACGTAGATTCAATCAGCGCCATGTCTGAGTCCACTAGATCCTTTCCGAGGTGCACCCAGCTCGGTGAGTTCATCAACTCCTCCAGAAACTGTACCTCGATGATGGAAGCTTTCAGCGCCGTTTCCGACTGAGCCGAGCCCAGTTTGATGAGCTGTTCTCCTGTGTTGACCGGAGGATTTCCCCTCGGGACACCAACAACAGGCGATACGTCATAATCACACCCCTACAAGAGCAAGCACCTGATTGGTTAACGCGGCGCAATTGTCGACCAAAGTTCAGATTTTCCAACTCAAGCGATTTACGCGTTAAGCATGTCAACTTGCCACTTCATTTGCGCGAATCACATCATTCACGTCGCCTTATTTGCTCAAATAGCACCGCAGGATGTCTATTCGCATCTTTGCATTGACTTAACATGTAAATCATGTTACGCTTTACGTTTCATCCGCATCTGGTGTGAACGCACCATTAGAGTTTTTGCGCAGTACCTGTCGAAGATAATCTTAGCCACTAAAAGGCATTATAAATGTTGAGTTTTAGGTTTGCTATTTAGTAGGGATGCTCCAATCACAATTTTTTCAGCCAATACTGAGTACCGATTCCTTTTCATTGTGATCAGCCGATACCAAGTCCCGATTCTGTTTAAAGCTTTATATAACTTTGCCATTGCATAAGCACATGTATGAGATCTCACCTTACCTAAGAGAATAAATTAAGGATGTTGCATACATGTAATGGTCAGACACAGCTTTACAAAAAAGTAATAGATAAAACAAGTAGAAAAAAATGGTAAGAAAAATTGCTAGTGACTATTACTATTAAAATAACATTTCTCACGTGTTGTAGCGCTGTGGATTTATAACCCGGGTTGTAAACACTTGCGATCGGTTCATGAGATCGGCCAGATCAGCGAGCACCGATCAAATCGTGAAATGTGATTATCGGCCGATACCGATCTCCGGCCGGTCGATCGGAGCATTCCTACTATTTAGTTAGTTTATAGGTTGGCTATTTTTTTTTTTTTTTTTTATATTGAATATAAATTAATGTTTTTAATTTTGACTATTTTAAATATTGTCAAAAGTATGAAAAAAAATAGGGTTCATATTCCTTAAAACATATGGGGCGCCAATGTAATCTGAATGACATCTGGTGGTGATGTCTGGTATTGCAGGCAACCAAACTTACTGAAGGCAAATTTTTTGAGATATAATATAATTCTTTCAAATTTCTAGCTTTGATTTTCTGTTCATTTTAGGGTAAAACTGGACCTTTTTATATATTGAATATAAATTAATGTTTTTAAATCTCATTTTGAATGATTCTCTCCCTCATGAATATTTCACATTTTATTCATCTTTGAAGAATATCTTGAATGAATTACTCACTAACTAATACATTTTATTTGTTGCTTGTCAGCTCAATTAATTGCCAGTGTAACAATGTCATTGCTACAATCTTCATTGGAAATGTCAAGTTGCTTTCACACTTTGATTGAAAAAGGAAAGTCAAACAGGTTTGTGTCAAGTGAGTAAGTGATGACACAATTTGGAGTTTTGGGTGAACTACATCTCTTCAATAAACATTTGCAAATCACAGTCAGTTTAGAATTAAGATTGCTTGTGGATCTTTTAGCGTTTAATCCTGTAGCTGTTCATAGCATGCTTCAAGATTTGAGGCTTCAGCTCTGTTTGTCTTCTACTTTCTGAAAGGAACAAGCTGTTTTGTCCTCGATCCTCAAACAAATGGCCTCCCAGTGTTTGGTAAGTAACTGCAGACATGAACAGCCTGTTCCATAGCAGTACATTTACATGGTCACCAGATAGCAGGCTTTAATGATAGGTCAACAAGGACTCAGTAAGCACACACATACAATGGGACAGCCACTTTTAATTAAGGTTTTCACTTACACCCTTTAATCTCCTCAAACAAACATTTCCACTAGAATGGGACTTTTTTTTACACTCCTCGCTTATCTTCATTGTGGCACTGTCATGGAGATCACCAGTACAAATCATTTAGTGAGCCTCGTGTAAAAATTCATGACTGCAAAACCCAAAACACCATATCATTTGTTTTGATTTGTGACTTTGTGGCAATTTCCATTGTATAACTCTTTAAACCTTTAGACAGCATTCCCAGCAAGCGTTTTTTTTGTGTATGTGTGTGTTTAACCCTTTCCCCAAATGTCTTTTGCATATCTGGGGACTGATTTTTTTGATAGCTATTACTGAGCAACAGTTAATTTGCAACAAGGATACTTATCAGAGTCGTAAAGCATTACTTTGCTACAGCAATCCACATGTTTTTTACCGTTTTTAGATGTTTTTTAGAGGCTAAATTTAAATCAAATACCACCAAACTTTCTCTACTACTTCATAATTTTATGTCTACTTTATAAATATTGTTAAAAGTATGAAAAAATGCGGTTCATATTCCTCAAAACATAAGGGCGCCTTTGTATGGTCATCAATATTTACATCCAAAGATGCGAATTCAATTTATGCGCAAAACTGGAATATGGCATAAAAGACGTGCGAATAAAGCAGCGTTTCCATCCAACGAGTCAAAGAGAACAAAATCGTCACTTCCTGATAAACTGACGGCAAACATCAAAAGTAAAAACGGAATTTGCTGTGGTAGGAGAAGCTGCGTGAATCTTTTCTTTATTTCATAAATGACTTGCGCCTCAGACACCCGATTCGAATATTATAATTTGATTGAATGGACATCAGTGGATATCAGCTGATGGATATGGGCAGTAGGGGCCTTCTGCGCCTACTAGTAGGCTCAGAAGGCTGTAATCATTCATCCACATGGTTAATCAGCTATACTAATAGAGAAAACTCCAGATCTGTTTTTACATTACTGTGACGGTTGGGTTTAGGGTTGAGGTAGGGGTAGACGTTAATAAAATACAATTAATGGGAAATTTAATAAATAATATAAATAATTTTCAGAAGACCCCTACTGGCCCATATCAATCAGCTGATAACCACTGATAACGCCCATTTAATCGAGTGATAACATTCGAATCGGGTGACTCAGAAGACAATGCCGTCACGTAAGGAACGCGTGGTGGCGTTTGAACACGAGCACAGACGGTCTTGACTGTTCTGGAGGTAATTAATAATATAATAACACTAATAATGAAATGGTGAAGGTGTTTTAGAATGAGCAAAACAACATGTCAGATGTTTTACAGTGTGTTCAGCCTGCTGGTTTGTCCATTCACACACATTTTTATCACCACGTGATCTCTTATAATGAAATCACATCACTTTTTTTAATGCGCATACTGGAATTTGTTCTGTAAACGTGTTTCCATTGTAGTTTATGCACATTTTTTCTAATCAAATAAAAAGTTTATCTTACTATATGCGCATACATTTTTTTAATGCACATTTTCAACATTTATGTGCATCTTGGCGTTTCCATCAACCATTTTTATGCACATATCCAAAATGCACATAAAAATAGCTGGATGGAAACATAACTAATGTAAACTGAATGACATCTGGTGGTGATGTATGGTACTGCGGCCAAACAAACTTACTGAAAGCTCATTTTTTGAGATATCAACTTCAAATTTGGAATATAATTTGTTCAAATATCTACCTTTGATTTTCTGTTCATTTTAGGGTAAAACTGGATTTGTAAAATGCATATTTTATGTAATATAATAAAATATACATTTATTGTTTTATTATCTTTATTATTATTTCATAAACATAAAGGCACATAAGGTTTGCATAAACTTTCTGAACTTCTTTCACTTCAGCTACAATCTGCCGTCTTCTTTAAAATAAATTATATCTGTGCAATTAAGTTGAACATTATTTTCGAGTCTGTTTAAAAACCCTGACAGTTAAAGGGTTAAAAGAAGTCTAATAGACGTCTAAACATAGCTGTCTTGGCAAAAAAAACAAAAAACCATCTATTAGATTTTCACTGACAGCCCAAATTTAGCTTACTTTTAGCCAAGATGTCTATGTTTGGACATCTATTAGATTTCTTTTCAACGCTAAATTGCTTGGTTTACATTTAATACACACTCTGAAGCTTTTTTGCATTTATTGCTTGCTAATAATTTACTTAAGATAACAGTGCTGACTAATGAATCAATTGTAAATGTATACTTTGAACAAAACTACATAACGTCCCTATTATGCTATTTCTAAGCTTTCGAATTTAGTTTTGAAGTATTCTGCAAAAAAGATCAAAAATCACTTTCATTAATATACGTTTTTAACCACTCCATTACCTAAACAGTTTAAGAAGATTTTAAGACATTTTAAGTGACAAATTATTTATGTATAAGTCACTTTGGACATTGTAAATGAATAAAATGTTTAATATTTTATATACTTTTAAAAAGAAGACCTTGATGTAAGGATAAAAATGTTTTTTGGATAAGATTTGTAGAAAAAAAAAAAAAACTTTTATAAAGGTATGTTGTGCTTAACGCAGTGTGTGCTATCAAAAACAGATAAACAACAAACAGGTATTGTACTTTAATTGATGTGGTCAAACTATGCCACAAACAAGAGCAAAATTACAAGTTGATAGGATTAATGAAACATGAATGTGATTATAAAAAAGAATAATGTATATTATATTCTTATCAAGGGCGGCGCGGTGGCACAGTGGGTAGCACTGTTGCCTCACAGCAAGAAGGTCGCTGGTTCGAGCCTCGGCTGTGTCAGTTGGCATTTCTGTGTGGAGTTTGCATGTTCTCCCCGTGTTGGCGTGGGTTTCCTCCTGGTGCTCCGGTTTCCCCGACAGTCCAAAGACATGCGCTATAGGTGAATTGGGTAAGCTAAATTGTCCGTAGTGTATGTGTGTGAATGAGAGTGTATGGGTGTTTCCCAGTGATGGGTTGCAGCTAGAAGGGCATCCGCTGCGTAAAACATATGCTGGATAAGTTGGCGGTTCATTCCGTTGTGGCAACCCCTGACTAATAAAGCGACTAAACCGAAAAGAAAATGAATGAATGAATATTCTTATCAACATTAAGTGCATTACACACTGAAATAAGGGTGCATGAGAAAACACCAGGGGATTAACAAATTAATAAAAAACTAAATTATGAATTAATAAAATGATTTACATTAAACATTAAATCTAATTTATATTTCTTTATAAGAACAAGATAAAACACTCAAACCATATTTGGAAAAAAAACATGCATATCAATTGTTTTGTCCACAAATTCATGAGCACGGATTGCAAATTGATTTAAATTATGTTTACATGGCCATTCTATATTACAGATATTCAAAGCTGAACATTATGACATGCAGTAGAACCTTTCTATTTGAATAAAGTTCAATTTAAAAGGCAAAACACAATAATAAAGAATAATAATTAAATGATGAATCTTTTAAAGCCGTTGTGTGAATAACTTGCAATTAAGCATTGAACGTCTGCAGTATAAATCTCATTCATGCAGTAAAACCATTTCTCTCATTTATCAATTGTGACTTACAGAACTTTTATAATGAATAACAAGCCTACATCATGCGAATATTTATGCAAATAAGCATAACACAGAATAACTAAATATAATGTGGCGTTAAAATTGCTTACGGCCATCATTTGACTACATGAAGCTTCTTAGTCACTTTGACTAAGCAAATTCCCAAATGTTTTGTCAGCGTGTATTTATCATTGAAGAGGAGAATTAAAGGTATTCTCCAGCAGAGGGCAGAAGTGCTACATTAAACGGAAGTTAACAACTACTGCTACTAATTGTTGTGACTTCAGTTAATGAAAACCTTCACATGCAGGTGTTTAGACGGAAACGAAAAACAGCCTTGAACCTGTTCCCACCAAACAAAAAAAACACAAAGACAGACAGACAATGAAGTTACAAGAACCACCAGTCATGTTAAAATATATTCATTCCTTCATTCATTCATTTTCCTTTGGTTTAGTCCCTTTATTCATCAGGGGTCGCCACAGCGGAATGAACCGCCAACTTATCCAGCATATGTTTTACACAGCGGATGCCCTTCCAGCTGCAACCCAGTACTGGTAAACATCCATACACACTCATTCATACACATACACTACGGCTAATTTAGTTAATCCAATTCATCTATAGCGCATGTGTTTTGGACTGTGGGGGAAACCGGAGCACCCGGAGGAAACCCACGCGAACACGGGGAGAACATGCAAACTCCACACAGAAATGCCAACTGAGTTACAACAGCAACTGACCCAGATGGGACTCGAACCAGCGACCTTCTTGCTGTGAGGTGACAGTGCTAACCACTGAGCCACAGTGTCACCCCACATGTTAAAATATATGTAGAATACAAAACAACAGTCTCGTTGAATAGTGCACCCGATTCGAATGTTATCATTCGATTGAATGGGCGTTATCAGTGGTTTATCAGCTGATAGATATGGGCCAGTAGGGGCCTTCTGCGCCTCCTAGTGGGCTCAGAAGGCTGTAATCATCCATCCACATGCTTAATCAGCTATACTAATAGAGAACAGTTCAGATCCAGATGTGTTTTTACATTACTGTGACGGTTGGGTTTAGGGTTGGGGTTGGGGTAGACGTTAATAAAATACAATTAATGGGAAATTTTACATTACTGTGACGGTTGGGTTTAGGGAAGGAGGAGGGCAGGTTAATCGCTGCTTTTGAAAAATAATCGCTGCTTTTGAAAAAATAATGACCGTTGGGTTTAGGGAAGGAGGAGGGCAGGTCAATCGGAGCGGCCTCTGCTGGATTTACGCGAGAACAGCAGATTAACCATGTGTATGGTTGATAACAGCCTTCTGAGCCTACCAGTAGGCCCCTACTGGCCCATATCTATCAGCTGATAAACCACTGATAACGTCCATTCAATCGACTGACAACACTTGAATCCGCTGAATAGTTACAACAGCATGAAAGTGTTTAATAATGTACATACATATAAATACAATAACCCTCCAATGATAGCATGTCTTCATGGTTGCACAACCAAGGCTTGTTGTGCAACCACAATGAAATAATCCAAAAAGCACATACACAATAGCTGCTTTGGGTGCAATATAAAAGTCCTGCAACTTACAAAGACTTATTTGTGTGTGTTTTTTATTTCATAAAAAACTATTCGCAACTGGAAAGCAACAGTTCCCCATCCTGCAGGATTACATGTGACAGATTGACTGGGAGTGGAAGAACTGCGCATTCTTTCTGGATGGCATAAGAGTTCCCTCCTTGTGGACTGAGAATTGGAAAAATCATTGCTATTCTGCCAAGAATACAAACACATCGTTAAACTGAACACGCATTGGCATATGTCTATATGAGCCTCTGCTTAATAGCCCCTTTTATATTCCCACAGGCTGTTTTTTTCTGTAAAGATTGTGTGTAAGTGTTGTGTGAGACTACACACTGATCGCTCTGTTTGGCCTCTTGAGGTGGATTATAACTGCATGCATAAACAAACCATAACAAACACCCAGATGAAGAATAAACTTTATAATCATCATGAGTAACGGGCATGAAAACAGCTAGCATCTTAATTTCGTTCACTAAATAATTTGGTTTCTACGAAGGGAAATCAAACAATGTTATCAGTTCAGCCAAAGGAAGTAACCTTCAGGTGTAGCCAAAACGAGATTGTGCCATCATGTAGTCTCATATGGTGCTTCACTATTCTAGAATGGGATTGCGGTACAGTACAGCCATGAAATTTCGACAATAGACATAATCAGTGGTGTAAAGTAACTAATTACAAATACTCAAATTACTGTAATTGAGTAGTTTTTCCTCAGGAATTGTAATTTACTAAGTAGTTTTAAAAATGTGTACTTTTACTTTCCCTTGAGTACATTTTTAGTGCTGTATTGGTACTTTTATTCCACTATTTTCCTTCAACCTGCAGTCACTGCTTTATTTTTTCCAGTCTATGGGGATTAGAAAATTTATAATTGCAGCAAACTGTTTGGAAGCATTAAAAGTGTCCAAGAAGATATCCAAAACCTTTACACGCATTGACCCAGAGACTGTTTAGATGCATGTCACTGATGAGAAGATGACGGATGTTTACTGTATGATGACCGAAATGGCCTTAAACACCCAGCAGGCACAAGATGTCAAAATGACGTCAGATTGACGTTTTACCCTTATGTCATGGGGACGCTGCATTTTGTTTGGAAATGAAAATCAGGTTGACGTCAGAACTCAACGTCAGGCCAATGTCCAACCTAAAACCAACCAAATATCAACGTCTAATGATGAAGTAGCTTGACGTTGTGTGGATGTTACCACTATGACGTCTATCAGACGTTGGATTTTGGTTGCCATACCTGATGAATAAATGTCAGTATTTGATGTTAGTATGACGCTGGTTTAAGATGTTGGCTCGACGTTGGATTTTGGTCACTTTCCAACAAAACCTAAAATCGTCATTTGACGTCATTATTGGACATCAAAATAACGTTGTCCTTAGACGCTGGCTAGACATTGAATTTTGGTCACCTGACATCACAACCTAAATCTAACCTAATATTAACAACTTACGATGTTGTGTGCCTGCTGGGCAATAACTAGATGCACTACAGAATGTTACGTTTACACACACACACACATGCACAAATTAGATGTAAATGCATCAGCTTTTTACAGCGTAATACTCACTACTCACTACTCTTGGGTACTTTTGAAAGGTCTACTTTTTACTCCTACTTTGAGTAATATTTACAACAGATACTTTTACTCTACTTGCACTACATTTTTAGGCAAGTAATGGTACTTTTACTTGAGTATGATTTTTCAGTACTCTTTCCACCACTGGACATAATATAGAAATATTTCTGGTGCACAATTGTGTTGAAAAATGTTGACGTTGCTTAACATAGGCTAAACTGCATCTAACGCAAAATTGACACAACATTACTTTTAAAAGACAATTAAAGGCACACAAATTCTAAATGATTCTGAATGAACGTCTTTATTAGTTAAACACAAAACAAGCTATTCTGAAGACTGATAAATATATGTTTAAAATATATTAGGATAGGATTAAATATTAGTCAGTGTTAGGAACAAAAAATACTATGGAAGTCAATGGCTGTTTTTACAACATTTTTCTGAATATCTTATTATGTGTTCACCAGAAACTCCAACAGGTGTGAAGTACATACCTGTCAACCCTCCCATTTTTCCCAGGATTCTCCCGTATTTTACAATTCTATCCCGCTATCATCCCGTAAAGGCATTTTCCCGTATTTGTCCCGTATTTTCAATCTTTCTATGAAGGGTGGCAATAAACATTAAAGAGCCGATCTTCACTATACACAACCCATACCGCCGAACCACCAGGGGACGCCCCTGGCTCTTAAATGTGAATCTGTTCTGTGCTTTCATTTTATTTAGGCATGAAAACACTTTGAAATAAATATGCAATCCTGAAAACAGTCAGTTCATGTAGCGGTGCGTGACTGTCAGAAGCGGAGCGAAAGTGAACACTGGGTTTTGGGTGCGTGTTTGAATACAGATATATACACAACAACAATAACAACAATAATAATAATAATAATAATAACAGGGGAGTCACGGTGGCGCAGTGGGTAGCACAATCGCCTCACAGCAAGAAGGTCGCTGGTTCGAGCCTCGGCTGGGTCAGTTGGCATTTCTGTGTGGAGTTTGCATGTTCTCCCCGTGTTCGCGTGGGTTTCCTCTGGGTGCTCCGGTTTCCCCCACAAGTCCAAAGACATGTGATATAGATGAATTGGGTAGGCTAAATTGTCCGTAGTGTATGTGTGTGAATGAGTGTGTATGGACGTTTCCCAGTTCTGGGTTGCAGCTGGAAGGGCATCCGCTGCGTAAAACATCCGCTGGATAAGTTGCATATATATAAGTTGTATATATATATAATAATAATAATAATAATAATAATAAAATAATAATAACATCTAAACATGTCGATCTTGGTGGGTTTTCTTTTAAACACAACTAATTTTGTCTTAAATGAGCATAAAAAGTTAGGAAAGCAATCAAATGCTTTCATTATAGATCTGTGCATTTTAAAGTGACACCTCTGTTATTTAATGCAATCAAACGAAAAATCTAAATAAGAGATGCATTCGCAGCTCTCTAAATAGGCTAAACTGCTTGCTAATTTATTTGCAGATTTTTCTAATGTATACTATTTATTCTATCCTTTGTTAATAATAATAGTAATAATGATAAAACATATTACTGACCTTTCACCTGTTTATTTACAATGGAACAGCTCCAGATAACATATTTAGTAATTTTGGGAATTATTATTGTTGTTTTTTTTAGGAGGAGGGGGGGGGGGGGGGGATATCCCTTATTTTCACATCTCAATGTTGACAGGTATGGTGAAGTAAGGATGAGTAAATGATGGCAGAGTTTTCATTTTTGAGGTGAACTGTAACTTTAATATTCAGTAATATCACTGCTTTAATCAGAGGAGAACAACATTTGAATATAATTAGACTGGATTCTGCTATCTTTGTAACATCAGCACTGTTATTGAAATGAATTAAATCCACACTGAGCTGCAATGAGCTGAAAAATTACTCTGTCTCATGTAGAACTATTTATATATTGAAATTATTTCATAAATGACTTATTTTGCATTAACATGGATATTGAACTGAACTGAATCAACACTTTTCTTAAACTGATTAATGGCACTGTCACTGTCTTTTATAGAGCTGCTAATTAGTTTCATAACTGATGAGTCTTTCAACGGTTTATTTCTTGTAATGGGAACATCCTAAATAAAGCTCTATGTGAATAAATGTGACTTGACTCAACTTATTTTGCCTGTTCTTGCCAATAGTATCTGGATGCAGCCTTGATGATGCAAGCTGAGACTGCATATCTCGGTGATGCAATGTCAGACACAACGCACTCATTGGATGCAGCTCAGATTGCACTGCACCAGGTCTGCATCCAGATCCCTCACGTTTTTGCTCCACCAATGAAACTATTTCAAAATGTCAAACCAGGATGAATGAATGAATGAATGAATGAATGAATGAATGAATAAATGAATGAATGAATGAATGAAGAGTTCTAAATGAATCAATTGAAAGTATGATTTTTTGAGAATGTGTTAAATCTCTTTTAGATAAAGGTGAAATAGTTGGAGCAGTGTTCCTTGATTTGAAGAAAGCCTTTGACACTATTAATAATATCATTCTGACATCCAAGTGATCTAATTTAAATGTCTCTCAACCTACAGTTGTTGGATATAATCCTATCTGTCAGATCCGCTTCAGAAAGTTCAAAATCCCAAATCAACTGATTTAGGTGTAGCTACTTCTACTGGTGTTCCTCAGGGCTCTATCTTGGGTCCACTGCTCTTTACTCTCTATATAAATGATCTTTATTTTGCATGTCCTGGCATTAACATACAGATGCATGCAGATGATATTTTATTTATTTATTTTACATGGTAATAGTTCCACACATGTTGCAAACGAACATACAAATACTACGGTAAATGTGCCAGCATGACTAAAAGAAAACTGATTGCAACTAAATGTGTTAAAAAACGGTTTGCATGTTTTTCTCTGAGGCAAATAGTATTAATGTCCTCATTTTCCATAAAAGTGGCACGAGAATGGAATATTATACCAACAATTGTAAGAGTTTAGAAACACATAAAGTATTTAAGATTGCATTAAAAATATATAGTTAATTAGTACTCAGTTAAGTCAACATTAAAATCCTATATTTGATAGCTCGGAATGATGTCTCTTGGGCATGTTGTATTTTTTATTTTTACTTTTAGCATTCTGTCCAGGGACTACAGATGAAAATAGTCATTCTGGTAAATTTACAGAAATGTTTTATTAATGTACAATGTCCCTGTTAACTAAACATTCATTTATTCATTTTCCTTCGGCTTAGTCCCTGATTATCAGAGGTCACCACAGTGGAATGAACCGCCAACTATTCCAGCATATGTTTCATGCAGCAGATGCCCTTCCAGCCGCAACCTAATACTGGGAAACACCCATACACACTTGCATTCACACACACACACACACACACACACACACACACACACACACACACACGCACACGCACACACACACACACACACACACACTACAGCCAATTTTGTATACCCAAATCACCTGTAACGCATGTCTTTGGACTGTGGGGGAAACCGGAGCACCCGGAGGAAACCCATGCCAACACGGGGAGAACATGCAAACTCCACACAGAAACGCCAACTGGTTCAGCTGGGGCTCGAACCAGCAACCTTCTTGCTGTGAGGCAACAGTGCTAACCACTGAGACAATGTGCCGCCCGTTAACTAAACAATTAAAATGAAAATAAAACAGTCCATCACTGGCTACTTTTACATTCAGCTAGACAATATGTTAGTAATCAAACTGACGGTTCAAATGAACTGGTAGGCCTGCATATAAACACCTTTATCAACTCTAATTGAAATTAGATCTTATTGTAAGGGGTGGTTTTAACCTTTACTGATCCGATTGAGAGGACATGTAAACATTTGGTAAGATTGAAAACTGAAACTAGAGCATTGTGCACATGTACAATGAGGTGCAGAGCATTTTTACTGCATGATAGGTAAAGTTATATAAACCTGTTGTGTCCCAAAACAGGTAAATATTTAGTCTTCTTGAAAAATAAATAAATAAAATAGGAGCAGGAGTATTGGCTATTGTGCTAGTGTCTTGAAGCACTACGTCTAGAGGGAAATTACATTTGTGCAATATTCACGTTTAGATCGGAAGAGTTTAAGCTTGTGATGCTTAAAAATCCTTCTTTTAGCAGAATTATTTTGCAGCATTTCTTGAGATGATCTGCAGTGAGAATACGCACAGACAATTTACTGCAAAATTAGTATTACCTTTTTAGTAATATAATTTTTTTTTACAACACTTAAGCCTAACACCTACTGTGTTATATTTGACATATTAAAAGAATAGTTAACTTAAAAAGGAAAATTTGCTCAAGTGGTTGCAAACTTTTATCAGTTTTTTATCTTGTTGAACACTAAAGAAGATATTTTGAAGAAAGATGAAAACCTGTAACCATTAATTTAGTTGGAAAAACAAATATGGAAGTCAAAGGTTACAGGTTTTATTCAAATATCTTCTTTTGTGTTCAACAGAAGTAAGAAAGTCAAACAGGTTTGTGACAAGTGAAAGGATATATGATGACAGAATTCAGAAATCTCTTTGCTTATAATTGTACCTAAAAAGTTTATTCATATGCAAAGTTTATTCATATTATTCATATGAAAGTTCATATGAAAGTTTAAGTTCATCAAGTTTAATGAAGCCTAGAACAATGTATGATTGGCATATTTCAATCATGATAACTTTCATGAGATTTATTAAAGTTATAAATATTTTTATGGCAATGTTGATGTGTTTGATCTTGGCGGAGTAGATCTGCTACGCTGCTGCTGCTGCTTTGAATCTTGGTGCTGTCTGAGAATATAACACACTAGTGCTGCAAACATAACATACATGTAAACCCTATAGCAGACCTATACACATGTTAAGCTGAGGTGGAGGAGGGCATCAGTTTTGACCTCAATTTCAACCAGTTGCACAATGGGCTCTGCTTGAACCTCGATGATCGCCACATAATTGTATATTATTTATATGCATTTATTTAAGTATACTATTGTGGAAATACAATTGATTTATATTCATAGTCGTATAAACAACAAATGCACCAATCTGCTATTTTGGCTCAGTTTAAGCCACTAAATACAACTGAATTGTTTTGGTCTTCTGTATTCTCACTTCATATCATATAGTTCATTAAACTATATGATAAATGATGTATCAATTATTATGATAAAGAATGAGAGCACACTTTTCAGAAATGTTTTAGTTCAGATTAAACAGACAGCCTACATCAAGTCAGAATGTGTGTTGTGGAAACATTACATGATGCATCTGGCTGCCCAAAATCTGCAGGAAATCTGAAGCCATTTAAATAAATTGCAAGCTCCTCTGTATTTTACTGCATTTGACTATTTTTGTGTTAAATTTTGTGGTTGCAAAATTAAACAAGCTCATAAATACAGTTACTGTCGCCACCTACTGGTGTAAAATTGTAACCTGCAGAAAATGGCCACAGCCATATCACCCTGCAGCCCAAGACCGGTTACTCACTGAAGCTAAACAGGGCTGAGCCTGGTCAGTACCTGGATGGGAGACCACATGAGAAAACTAGGTTGCTGTTGGAAGTGGTGTTAATGAGGCCAGCAGGGGGCACTCAACCTGCGGTCTGTGTGAGTCCTAATGCCCCAGTATAGTGAAGGGGACACCATACTGTCAGTGAGCGCCGTTTTTCGGATGAGACATTAAACCGAGGTCCTGACTCTCTGTGGTCATTAAAAATCCCATGGCACTTCTCGTAAAGAGTAGGGATGTAACCCTGGTGTCCTGGCCAAATTCCTCCATCTGCCCTTACCCCTCATGACCTCCCAATCATCCCTATCCACCGAATTGGCTCTGTCAATGTCTCTTCACTCCACCTATAGCTGGTGTGTGGTGAGCGCACTGGCGCCGTTGTCCTGTGGCTGCCGTCGCATCATCCAAGTGGATGCTGCACACTGGTGGTGGTGTGGAGAGACCCTCGTCATGATTGTGAAGCGCTTTGGGTGTATGGCCATACACAATAAAATGCACTATATAAATACACATTACATTACATTACAAAATACCAATATGATTTCTTAGAAAACTGATCGGCCAGTCAAATTTGAGGACCGAACTGCTACTACACTGTAAAAAATGTAGGGCTCCACACAATTCATGTACGTTGTCCCAAGAAAATTTGATTAAGTCAACGTAACAAATTTAAGTGGATTGAACTTAAAAGAATTAAGTTGTCCCCCCAAAAAACTCACGAGTTGTGTTGTTTTAGCTCATTTTAAATAAGTAGTTTTAACAAGCAGCAGAAAGATATCTTTTTGAGTGTATATATGCCGTTTGTTTTATTTATAATCTATTTGATACACGACTACTATGTAACAGTAATATCCAGTGCATTTCAGTAAATAAACAAAAAACAAAACAAACAAATAATATTATTATTTGCATAATGTCCGGTGTATACATCTGAAAGTGAAATGTAATTGTTCTTCTGTGACAGTAGTGAAGTGTCTTGTCAGTCTTGAGCCTTAACAGTGAGTTAAAGTCCTCAACAGTGAGTTAAAGTCCTCAGACATTCCTATGCAGTGACACCTCAGCAGTTCAGCTATTGTGCTGCTGCTGTGTTTGCTGCTGACTGAGTTTCCCGCGTCGGACCAACTTAAACTCAGCACTGCTTTAACACACTTTCTGCAGTTTTAACTGAAGTCATTTTCTGAAACCACAATGAAGTTTCATCCTGTTTCGCGCGTGAGACGGTGACTTTCTGTTGCAGCGGTAAGTTACTTCTCCTATCTTTGGCACGTGTTTACGTTATGTTTGTATTGTGAACTCTTCTGTTTATGCTTTCATTTAGCAAACATCCTGCCGTTGAGCGTCAAAATAACATTTCACGAAGTGTGTCAGTTGTTAAATTTTGTTGTCGGATCATTTCAGCTGGAAATGAATGAAATAAAGACGGTGTGCTTCATAACTCGCTAATTTTCACTCAACTCAGCAGCTTTATTTCGGTTATATTAGCCTAATATCTTTGTATAATATTTTCACGGTAACCTTAGAATACTACAAACATTATCATAGCACTAACACGATGACATGGTGGTACAGCGTTTAGGATATGACAAAAAAAAACATGGTATTACCATAGTAAATTGTTACTTTTTGTCAGTGATGGTTCTTAGTAATGTCATGCAGGTGTTTTCGTATTGATGGTTTTAAATTGTGTGTGACGTATCATGATTCATATTCAGTTTTCAAAATATGTAAAAAAGAGGAAATATTTCAGACAGTAAAGGGAATTTACCGAAAAACAGTGGGACGTATTTCGGTCCCCCTTTTCTGCCTCTACGGGCTCCCCCAAGTCTCGTTTGGTAAATCTGCTTCTAATGGAAATCTTATGTTGCTCTAGTAAAGTCTCTGTGCTGTGACTGAGCTGACCAGCTCTGTAACCTGATCTTGCACGAGTGATCCTGGGGTTTGGACTCTTTATGCTCAAACTCATACAATCCATTTTCATTTACCAGCCTGGAAAATCTGAATAGATGGAAAACTTGTCTGATTTAGTACACGTGCCATATTGTTTTTATGAGAACTCTATGGAGAAACACTTGGAGGCAAGTAGTAGGCTACTTGGTTACTGTTCTGGGATCAGATGAAATCTCTAGCTTTCTCTAAACAAACTCTATAATCAGACCTTTGATCAGTTATGACAGAATGTAAACTATATGACACAATACCCAGAATTTGAACACTTTTGCATGACATGTGAGTAATCAAAACTTAAAAGTTACTGCACTTCGTGTACACTTTCAGTGTTGTGAAACTGAATGTGGGTCGACACACCTGAGTTTCAGGTAGCAAAACAAGAATGTATATGGCTAGAACACATGGCACACCCACAAACTGTCAAAGACTATCAAACATTAATTTTCTGACAGCAAACACTGATTTACTGCCATCTTTTCGGAGTATTTGGACATACCCAGAGTCATCTAGAGATTTTTTATTCTTAAATTTAACAGATAAATTAAATCTGATTCCCGTTTGTAAAACTGTATGAAACAGAATAAATATTTGCCATAATACATTATCCAAAAACACTTTCTTTTTTTGATTATGTGCTGATTATATGTGTGGTTTTGATTTTCTGTTTCAGTTCTTTCGATCACCATTTAATTGAGGGAAGGATTTCCATGCAATAATTTTGTTTAGCTCCAACTATAAAAAGAAAAAGAAAAAAAAAGTGCATTTTATGCTATGGAATACAATTGATTTGCTCATTTAATTTGTTTATTATTGTTGTTGTTATTATTATTATTATTATTATTATTATAGTTTTTTTTTATTCAGTTAATTTTTTATTTAACTCAAACATTTAAAGGGATAGTTCACCAAAAAAAATATAACAAATTATGTGATTTCAAACCTTTAGGCTGCCGTTTCTTTCTACTGTTGAACACAAATACATACATTTAGAAAAATGCTGGTTAATGGTACCTATTGACCTCCATAGTAGGAAAACATAAAAAATTGCTATGGAAGTCAATGGGTACCATCAGCCAGCATTCTTCAAAATAACTTATTTTGTGATAAACAGAAGCAAGAAACTCTAATAGGTTTTAAACAAGTGAAGATTTGTAAATGATGACAGTTTTTGATAATACATTATTAGGAAAAAAAGTCTTCTAATTATATTCACCCTATATAAAGACACTAAAAGACAAAGCTTGGTTAAAATATTTTTATTTCAAACTCATCAAAAATAAACAATTATAAAACAGTTTAGCAATACAATTATTGCTAAAAATAAAAACACAATATTAGTAAATGTAAAAAACAAAAGAAAGAAATCCAAAAGCTGTAAACAATTGTACTTGAACTTTGAAAAATAATGTAACTAAACAAACTAGAACAATGAAAACAATGAATTTGATCTGTGATTTCTGTACAAGCATCATTTACAGAGACCAATGGGGCTTCTTCACCTAATGTCATGATATATACAAATATTTGACTTTAAAAAAAAATAAAAAATCTTAAACTTGGGAAAATAAACAGCAACTAATACTTACCAAAAACGACTATCCAACAGTAAACACAAGCAGACCTCAACATAATACTAACTTTTTGAAAATGACACGTCACGAGAGCGATGTCTCAGAAGGCTCTCCTCTTTCATGAATATAACTTGATTGCGTTGACCAAATGAAAATTATTTTACTCATGACAGTACGTGTAACTTTCAGGTTAGGCTAAATAAATAAAAATGAGAATTGCTTGTAATGAAATATTTTTATATTTACTGAACACAATTTCACTGGTCATATCTATGAAGAGGCTGATTAATTTGACACTAAACAGGAAAGTGGTTCCCTTTAAAAAAATGTGACAAGTGTTTGATGCCTACTGTATTGTGTATTCAACTGTAGTTAACACGGGTCAAAGATCATCAACAGTTGACCTAGTTTGATTTATGAGGAGCTGGTAGCCTAGATTAAGCTCAGCTAAAGATGCTGTCTGTATGTTGTCATTAGCTATATTTCCATCCACCTCACTAAAAAGTGGTAGATGGAAACGCTAAGATGCGCATACATTTTTAAAATGCGCATAAAAAAAAGTGTGCGCATAACTGAGTAGGATAAACCTTTTATTGGATAAGAAAAAATGCACATAAACTACGATATCGTTTCAGCATTGATATCGCATGACCATTCACAATAGTCACATCGCAGAATGTAAGTTTGTATTATAATTTATCATTTGCATGTGTTTTTGAGGCTTGTGGCTATCTAATGATTTTAAAAGCATTCAGGCATAAGAAACAGTGCCGTTTGTAACTTTAATAACGATTCATTTTATTGAATTCTTCATATTTTTATTATTCAATAACTGTACCTGAATACTGTTAGACTTGGAAAACAATAAAACGCTGTTTATTAAAAAAAAATCTTTGTTGTTTTTATCTATGCTTGTAGATAGTTTATTAGATTATAAGCAGATGCACTCCTCTAGAGAATCATCCCAATCAATCTAAACTTATAAATTCTTTCCAAATAAAGATATTCAAGCCATCTGTTGAAATTCATATCGTAATATATATAGCAGAATAACAACATATGGTAATATATATATAGCAGAATAACAAAATATCGCAATGTTATTTTTTTCCAATATTGTGCAGCCCTGTCCAGTATGCACATTAAAAAAGTGATTTTATTATAAGAGATCATGTGGTGATGAAAATGTGTGTGAATGGACAAACCAGCAGGTGAGCACATTGTAAAACATCTGAAATGCTGTTTTGGTCATTTTAAAACGCCTAACCATTTCAGTATTAGTGTTATTATATTATTAATTACCTCCAGAATTGTCTAGAGTGTCTGTGCTCCATGTCTCGTTCATTGCGTGTCGGCATTGTCTTCTGAGGTGCAAATTCTGTTTTTACTTTTGATATTTGGCGCCGGTTAATCAGGAAGTGATGATTATTTTGTTCTCTTTGACTCATTGGATGAAATGTTGCTTTATTCGCACGTCTTTTATGAGATATTCCAGTTTTGCGCTTACATTTAATTTGCATCTTTGGATGGAAACATTGATGTTTACCTGCACCTAAGCTTTGTTTTATTCAAATGAGCTGTTGTGATGCTTTGCTCCTGTAGCCGCCTATCGCATGGGAACCGAATCAAGCTAGCACAGATAATTAGTTTGTGCTGGCTTCAGAAAAGAAGGGGAGAAGGAGGGGGTGCGGAGGTGGATTATGGGGAGGTGGGAATTCCCGTAATTTCCAAGCATTACAATGGCCTCATGCCTCAGCAGACACTCATCCCCACCCACCAATCTGAAGGCGCGACCGCTTCTTTGCTTCTGCAGCTCGTAGTTTAGATAAGTTAGAGGTGTCTTTGACAAGTTCAGGTTTTTAGTGCTTAAATCCCTGTAACACCCACTGCAGATATGCTGATATACCAGATGCGTCTGCCGTTGCAACATGATCATGTGATTTGTGAGGATTACAGGAAATAACCTTGACAGATTGGATACAGTCTCTCATAATGTAAAATATACAAATAAAGGCTTGCAGTACTTTCACAAATTGTAAAAGTATTATTAGTGGTGTTTGTTGCACAATTGAAACCGCCATAACAAAAGTGACATTGATGCTTTAAACTTTAGATTCATATCGCTATCATTTTTATCAGACAACAGGAAAACGGTACAGAATGAAAAAGAAAAGAACGAAGAAACTCCTCCTCATAACTTCATTGATTGCAAGATGAAATCTTGTGGACGCATGACAGTTTATCATAAGGACAAGGGTGTGTCTGGTTTATCTGTTTTGTGATCTCATACTACAGCAGGAATGCATGTGTTTTGTGCTCAAGTATGTTGAGTGATGCATTCTGGGTGCATATTAGGACAAAAAACTTGGAATCATACTCTTCTAAAATCATAAACGCGCATATTGTGGCATTGTTTACCACCTTCAACTTAAAAAAAATGGATGACTTTATTCACTGAAAAAATGTATCTCAGCTTAAGCTCTGATCATTTGTTTTTAGGTTCAATATTGCACATATTACAGTAGAAGCATCACCTGTGTGTCTTATGAGGAAATAATGGCATCTTTTTCCATTTGGGTGAATGGTGTTTTTAATTTTAGGTTATTAAATGAGAATAATGATATCAAAATGAATAATGATATCATAAATCATGCATCTTCTTGTAGAGATTATTCTGTTGGTTTTCAGTGTGATATAGCTTTAAGTCTAAGTTTTTAAGTTTAAAGCTTTATTAATCCCCTTGGGGCAATTCATTCTGACATGGTGGTGCTTCACATATAACAAGAATGACACACTTAACACAATAAACACCAACACTTAACATCAAGTACACAAACAAAAACTAAAGAAAAAAAATTCAATAATAATTTATAAAAAAACAATAATAATAATAATAAATAATAATAATCCATCGATTAACTACATTTATTCCATTCCAAAATTGCTTCAGGCACAAAAGTAAATTTATAACGATTTGTGGAACAGCTTATTGTCCTTAGACGTTGCCCAAAGGGCATCCACTCAAAATATTTGTTTAAGAAGTGTGTGCTATCTCCTATTATTTTATGTGCCATCCTCAACACCTGCTGTTCGTAATAGGGTGCAGTACTTCGCAGGGGAACGCTCAAAAACTATTGCATCCTATTACTTTTGATTTCTTTCTGGCATATAAGAGGTACAGAAAACCCATAAACTTGCATCAAAGGAGAAACCAGTGTAAAAACTTTAACTTTAGCATCCTCATCTGCTTGTTAAGCCTGACATCACCACTTTCAGGTCCAAACTAACAAACCCTAAATGCAATTTTAGACTGGTTTTAATGTACACTCACAGTGTGCTGTAATGCTCAAAAAAATATAATTTCCCTTCTGAAATCCCAGATGGCTAGTGTTTTATTTTTTCTGAATCTTTATAAATTGGTGTCCAGGATGCCATGCATACACACATGTAGTGCACATTGCAAGTTTTAAAAGCTTAGTTGAAAGGTGTAATATAAATAAATAACTGTCGAGATTGTATTCCTTTTTATAAACAAGTTGAGACACAGACGTTATGTCACTAGTATTGACCTTCAAGCTACCAACATCCCTGACTTACTAACCTTATGGTAATACTAATGCTCTTGCAAATGTGGTAGCTAACATGCAAAACTCTTTCTTAAGCTTTGCTTGAGAACATCTAAACTAACGCGATAATCAAATATTCAAAAGTATATAGATCAAAATGGTGTTAATGAACAATCTATGTTTCAGTCATCATTCAGAATCTCATCCATCTGATTTGATTTTCTCATCTTTTTTCAAAATGTTTTTTTAATGAAACTCCCATATTTAAGTGCTAAAAATGTTGGGTAACATTGTATTTTGATGGTCCGTTTGAGTATTAGAATACTGTCTGCTTAATATCTGTTGATACTGCTCCTTCAACAGACTGACTATAAGAAACTTTGCAAGTACATGTCAACTTACACTAACCCTAATCCCAACCTAACAGTCTACTTATAATCTAATGAGAATTAGTTGGAATGTAGATGCAATGTAACTTAAATTCAACAAACAGACCATCAAAATAAAGTGTGACCAGATGTTTTTTTAAAATCTTTTGAAGCTGTTGGGAAACTAATAGTTGCTTAGTTTTGCCTTATATTCTTTATTCAGAAATTAAAACTTATTGTTTGTAGACAGTCAGCACTGATCGTTTTATTCCCTTCACAAAGTAGGGGTATTATAGTGTCTTTAACACTTTTCCCCTTCATAGAGGACGTCTGATTACAAGCGCTCAAGTGCTGAGTTATGAAAGAAATACTCCTTGCTGTGTTAGCGCACTGATTTATTGTTGACTGTGTGGGTGTGAGAACTAAGCCATGTTTGAAGACTCTGACAGGCTGAATTCAACCAGAATCAATGCAGCAAATGCCCCCCTTTAATCTCATTCTGACTAACCCCGCCAAGCCAAGCTTTACATTCCAGAGACCCGTGTGTATTTATAAGGCCGGGGGGCTGCAGACTGCAGTGAGATTTTGGACAGCTGTGTGATTTCCTGAGTGGGAGATGTTTTTACGTGGATGTGAATTTTCGTTTCATCCTGGTAGAATGTGCTGAATGTGCATCAGTTTTTTCAGTGTTTTATTTGTGGTAAAATGCAGTTAACAACTTCCCCAGATAGCACCTAGCAAGACACAAAACAGCTTGGCTCTGATAAGGATTAAGAAATCTTTCTAGCCTTGCCCAGGCCAAGTGTGTAGAGTTACAATATGTTTTAGTTTCCTCTTGGATTGTCATATTTCTTCATTCGTTCAGAGAATATTTTCAGGTCACTGTAAATGCTGTGTGGTAAGAGATGTTGTTTACTGAAATGTGTTTTTCTTCTTGCTTCCCCTCTTGTCTAGTGTTCTCAGCATCTTAAGGTCTCAAGAGAAGAGGTTAAGTTGAGAAGGACAAACAAATTGAGAAGACACAGCTGTCATTTTCTGCGGCAGTTATCTTAAAGCTTCCTCTTCAGACAGACCCAATGAGATACTCTTCCTGATCCTGAGGCCATCATCTCTAGCCAGAAGTTTGTCCTCCCTGTAAGTTGAGGAAGAAGAATCTGACATCGGGTGTCTAGTGATATGAGGGTTCATGTTGAGAGACAAGCGCATATCATGAGCTCCATGGCCTCCAATAGGGCTTCGGCTGTTCTGGGAGTGAAGAGTCTTGGTAAGGAGACTTCTGCAAGTAATGGAGATGCTCTGTTATCTGTGAACTACAGTTTGCCTGGGAGCACATCCCCTCAGACACCAGTACATTTGGAGGGGGACTCAGTGGGCACAGGGTGCAGAATATGGAAGTCTTTGGATATCAGGTCTAAGAGTTTGGACTGCTTGGATGAGACCTTCAGGTCCAAAAACTGCAGCTGTGAGGCTACAAGGCACGGGGAAGAAGGATCCTACAATTTCCATATGTGTGGGTTTTGTGATCCAGTGGAAAACGCAGAAGGCTGCCCAAAGAATAGTTTTTCTCCTAGAAGCTGGGGAACGGTTCCCCAAAAGAGGAAAGCAGAAGCTTTTTCTTCTGATATTACTTCCCTTGATGAACCTCGGCCAACATTGAGTGGCTCAGATGGGGAACTGTGCCCAGTGGAGTTAGTCATCAGCCAAAACATGGAGAACGTGCCTTTCTGTGGGTTGGATTTGAGGCGAAGCAGTGTGCCAGTATCCACACCACAAGGCCCTCAATGCGCCAATGGCTGCGGCACTGCCGAGAATAACAAGATGCGAAACAGGCCGGACTTTGTGTGTGCTGTGTGCCATAAAAATGGATTCTCTAGTCTGGAAAGGCTTAACCGGAAAATCAAACCCATGTGCTCCAAGGGTAAGCCCCTTAAGAGGTCCACACCCTTCAGGTTATCTGTACCTGACTCTAGTGATGGCGAGGGCACTGTATCCGACAGCGAGTTTGTGCGTAACAAGAAAGAGCGATCTACTGTGCTGGTCAGGAGATATCTTAAGAACAACCAGAAGATCAAAAAGACCGTGTGCACAGGCACTAAAGCTATAGTGAAGACTCTGCCCACTGGCTGCATCTCTGACAGGATCTGGGAGTCTGTTTGCAGGAAAACATCTCACCTCAGTGAGAGGAGCATGCATGAGGCCAGCGGATACATCAAAGCGCTTCAGGCCATCCAGCTGCAGGTTTCCAGGGCCCTTCTCACCTATCCAGGGGCCAGGCTTGCAGAGGTAAGGTCAATTTCTCTTTTTTATTAAATCTTCACTTGGTATGAATGCTTCCTTTATGAACTAATGGTTGTTCAGGTGTTATGTTAAAGGTCTGTTTATGGACCTCTCTCACAGTTGGTGCCACAGTTCCTACACTGAATGTTTATATTGAAGCTTATGTTTTGAAAACCATGAGAGTGAAATTCTTTGCTGTTTTATCAAGTGTGCTTTTGTTTATCACTGAACAAGTAATTATGATTAAACCCTGCATTCGTCAATCGTTTTTTGGGTGTAAAGTTGGTGGTGATTGCTATTGCTATGTGCATAACTATACTCAAATAAACAGTATAAATATAATAAAAGTACATAGACGAGTAAGGAACACTCAAGGATTCAGGTTCTTTGTTAGATGATTGCGTATTTAGTGACCATCAATTTGTAGAGAATTGTGGGGTGATTGCATGTGTAATCCATATCATACAATAATATTGTATAGAGGATTGGGAGTAAGATCTTCTGACCTGGCCTAACTCAAAAGAGCCCACCTTCAAGTCTCCATCATCTCAAATCAGAATCATGCAGATGAAGCGCACTTAATAGGTAAATTCTTCTTTACCTAAGAGAATAATTGAAGGGTTTTACATATAACTCCTTAATCGGTTATCTTATTGTTTCAGGACATAAGCATAAAAAAATATAACTGCGCTCGCATCACAGCAGCTATTTACAACAAACGCATCAGTTTTAAGAAAAAAATTGTATCATACTTTTGATAAAAGTAGGGGAGAGTGGGACAAAAGTAAAATTTTTCATAAAAACCCATTTTTAAATTATAATGTTTTAGACAGGGACATATTTTTACAGTGTTTACAAACTCATAATTGTGGTAGGGTTGTCACGATACTGAAATTCGATACCAATCGATACAGAATTTTTAAAAACGTCCATTTTCCGCGAACATTTAAGCGCTGTTGAGCACGTTCTTAAACAGCGCTGATTTGCCATTGTGTTCGCGTGCTCAACAGAAATGACCGTGATCAGTTCACCGAACTCACCGCTGTTTACTGAGTGTAAGGGACACTGGAGCGTTTCAAAGACACGTCGATCAGCTGGTTTATATATAAGCTGACATACGAAAGATCCGCTGATGAATCGTGCCTTTAAAACGCTCCATTGTCCCTGTATCTGTGGTTACACACAGTAAACAGCGGTGAGTTCGGTGAACTGATGACCTTCATGGCCAATCACAGTCATTTCTGTTGAGCACTTGAACACAATGGCAAATCAGCGCTATTTAGGAATGTGCTCCACAGCGCTTAAATGTTCGTGGGAAATGGATGTTTTTTAAATTTCAGTACCGATTGGTATCGAATTCCAGTATCGTGACAACACTAAATAGTGGTCTATCAATATCAGGTGGTATTTTGAACAAATGTAGAACAACTTTAAAATTTCACTTTAAATATAACTTGAACATTGTAACATTTCACCCCGTCAGTAGGGACCAAAGTAACACAGTGTAGGTCAAAAGTAACACAACAACATGTGCTAGATTTATTAGCTTAATCTTGTTTATTTTAAATATATCTGACAAGGATATTTTGTTCTTTATCTTTGCAAAAAAAAAAATTAAATTGCATGTTCATTTTTAAATTTCAATTTCATCAAATGTTTCAAAAGTAACTCAACAATACGAAATTGACTTATTTAGAATATTTTTTTAATACTATTGGCAATATGCATTCATTTGATAAAACATCTGAACTGCAAACTCTAATGTGGAAGTGAAAAATTAGGTATGGCTATTAGCAGTGGGACATAAATAACTTTTGTCTCTACAGGAACTCTTGTCATTTAAACATGATTTACTTTTATACTGTTATTGCACAATTGTAAAAAGCGCTATACATATCAACTTGAATTGAGTAGAATTGAAGTTTGTTTTATGTATTTTTATTATTATATCCGATTTTTGTAATTTTTTTAATGCTTTAATATATAGGCTATTTTATTTAGATGTCAAAAGTGTCAAGTTTTCTGTCATTCTGTTGTATTCAGATTTTAGACAGAGCTGTCTCTAGAAGTGCATGTTTATGCTCAAACACGTTTTAAACATGACAAAACTTGACATCTGAAAGTTACTGGCTGCTGTGGCTAATGTGGTATAGGGCCTGCCGCCTGAGTCTGACTGAAGTGTGTTAAGATAATGCGTTTTTGAACTCAAGTAACTCAACAAAACGAAATGTACTTATTTAGAATATATTTTATTATTATTGGCAATATGCATTCATTTGATAAAACATCTGAATGCAAACACTGCAAACTCTAATGTGAAAGTGAAAAATTAGGTATGGCTATTAGCAGTGGGACATAAATAACAGTGTTACTTTGTCTCTACAGGAACTCTTGTCATTTAAACCTGATTAACTTTTATACTGAAAAACTCTTAAGGATGTGTTATTGCATTAAATAACTTAGATTGATAGATTGATCATTACTGTGACACATGAAAAGAGAAACGCAAGTTGTAATATGGAAAAAAGTACTGCTACACTGTAAAACCCAAAAAGTTAAGGTAACTCAAACCATTTGAGGAAACCGATTGCAACAAACCATTTAAGTTCAAAAACTAATCCTAATGAGTACTGTGAACTTAATCCATTTGAGTAAACGAAGCAATTTGAGCACAGTAAAACCCAATAAATGAAGAGAACTCAAACCAACTGAGTACTGTAAAACCCAATAAGTTAAGGCAACTCAAACCGTTTAAGGAAACCGATTGCTACAAACCATTTGAGTTAAAAAAACTAATCTATATGAGTACTGTAAACCTACTCCATTTGAGTTGAAGTAATGAGGTATTTAATTAACTCATTACCTTCAACACTGAGTTCATGCTTTCAGTACATTTTGAGTTAACTACACTCATTTCATTTGATAAAGTTGACTGTTAGGTATTACAGTGTACAATAATTTACTTTCTGCACTTAAAAACTGAAATTTGGGCCTAAATGTGGGACACAGTGATGAAATCGTGACATTTGGCAGCTCCGTCAATGGTTGCATGCAGAATGTGCGGTTATAGACTGGAAGCAAATGTTGTTAGAGAAAATCGATTTGTTCCTTTCATCCAACTACTGTTAAATATTTCAGATCAGCATATCTCAAATTTACTATTCTCCCAAAACAAAATAATTGCAATTTAAGGTATTAAAAGATAGACTACACTTTTAATAATTTTTTTACATTTAAAATTATTATTATTATTATTTTTTACATTTTACCACGTCAATAAGCAAACATATGTTTGAGGACATAGAACACATTTTTACATGCAGTGTTTTGCCCCAATCCATTTGGAAAGCAGTGCAGGAATAGATGACAGAAAATAAGGTGATTGCTGATCGTTTCACTCTTACAGGCTGCAAGATACAGGGTCGGCAACCATATGGAATTACAAAGAACGCTCTGTTTTGCACCATTTGATTAAAAATATCATCGTATTAGCCAAATACTTTATACATAAATTAATAAAATCTTTTTCTTAGATAGGCCTAAAATTAAAGTTCAAAATTGTATAAAACTATAATTTTTTTGTATTATAGGTTATTATAGTTATTGTAGTTGTATTATAGGTTATTAAATATTATAGATATTTAATTTATTTGTATTATAGGTTATTATAGTTGTATTATAGGTTATTAAATCTTATAGATATTAAATTTATTTGTATTATAGGTTAAATTGATATAACTTTTGTTTGATGATGCAGACGATGCCAACCTTCAAGGACAACACATACACTTAAATACACAAATACACTTCATTAACGCATAGACATCACCTATATGCTGTGAAACTGCAGATTAACTTTATATATAATAACTTGTTTGATTGTAACTTTAACTTAATTTGATTGTAATGCAATAATGTGCACCTTTTGTAAAACTGGTTTGAATCATTTATTGTAAAAAGCGCTATACATATAAACTTAAATTGAGTAGAATTTAAGTTTGTTTTATATATATTTATTATTATTATTATTATTATTTGATTTTTTTTGGTTTTTTTAATATATAGGCCATTTTATTTAGATGTTAAAAGTGTCAAGTTTTATCTCATTCTGTTGTATTTAGATTTTAGACAGAGCTGTCTCTAGAAGCGCACGTTTATGCTCAAACATCTTTTAAACATGACAAATTGACATCTGAAAGTATGAAACAAAGTCTTGAAGGAGGATGCAGCAAAGAAATATAGCTATTAAAACTACTTTAAGGATTATTTTATGCAACACCCATACGTTTTAAAAGGGAAACATAAAAGGTGATCTTAAGCTTTTTTTTTTTTTGGTGCATGTACTCCTGTGCATTATTGCAAAACTGGTGAAATGGAGGCAGATCATCCTTACCTGACTCTTTTACCCATCCCCAAAGCCCCAGCTGGCCCACATTGGCCCAAGGTATTTGGGGGTCGTTGGCCCTGAGGAAGCCTCGATAAAGCTAGATCATCCACTGATTTTGGAAACGGGACTGGATCACACTGGCATTCTCGCTTTAGTGGCTAATGTGTGTAAGGGATTAAAAGTATAAGTTTACTTTGAATAATATGTTAACTTGTGATATTGTTAGTTGTTTAATGTCTTTTTGGTGAGTCTGAAATGAAACTGAATGCGATTTTCCTGTGTGATGCTGTTGTCATGCCGGTGTTGTCATTGTCATGTTGTCATCCAGTTATCGTATGATATGCCGACATCAGGACAACAGTGATCATTACAGTGAGCATTTGAATGGGTGAGGATATCAGTTTCTAGAAAGGGAGTTTTTAAAGGTGATTGGACGGAGGTATGCGTTCATTTTGCTCCAATCCAGCACTAAACTGTTCAGTTTGATAGTTGGAGTTGTGAAGTGTCAAATGCCAAACAAAAGTTTAGTCAGCTGATGGAATACAGACAGTGCCCATTATATCTTTGACTTACCTCCGGTTGTGTTTTGTTAATGAAAATTGCTGACACTTAAATTAAATGTCATTTGTCACATTTGCATTTTAATGTTGTTGTATTTTTAAATAGAAAAGGCATTTGATTTTTCTTTTAAATGGTTGATGTGCATATTTATTAAAATCAAATTTAGCTAAAACCAATATTTCTGGACCTTTGACATTGATGAAAATTTAGATTTGGACCTTTGAGTTGAGATTTTGGCTAGAATCTACCCACAATACTGTCCCGGGTGGTTTTTTGGGCTTTGCTGCACTACCACATAATGACAAACGGCTCCAAAAAACTTTAGAAAACATTACAAGCCATGGCAAGCTTTAATGTGCTACATTCCTATATAAATTAGATGGAAAAGCTCCTCTTCTGTGGGATAAGACATACATTTATAAGGAGAGCAAGAAGGTTTTTATAGACTTTACATTAGATAATGTTTGTGACTTTTTAAATTACTTTGAAATGAGTGTCCACCACTTACTAAGTTTTACTAACCCATATGAACTAAGCCTAAACTAGTTATTTTAAATAAAAACAGACCATTGCTTTTTGGTTTGATATGATGTGGAACATGTATATTATGACTTATCTGTATTGGCTTAACTATTTATTTCCTTTTGTTTTAATTTCAGACTTTTTTTCCACCTAAAATGTTTTAAAAGAATTCATTGACATATTTAATACAAAGTGTCATTCATTTTCTTTATTCATTCACCAGATGCTTTTATCCACAGTAGCTTTCAATTGAGAAAAAGTACAAGCCATTTATTGTACAGAGCTTCAGTGAATGATATTAACAGTGCTGCAGGAATAAACCTCAACTTCACAGTCATTTTGTAATTTTCTGTGGTATGTTTAACGTTTCCAGTGTATTTAACAAATGGAAACTGGCCAGCAGTTAATTTTGCTCGTAATTTGATGAATTACCATTAGGAGGAAATCTTTCTTGCTGAGGAAATTCCTTTATGCTGGAGCACTCAAAGCTCAAGTTGGTGCATGATAAAGACACGAAACGTTTCAGCTTGAGGTTTTAATGATGGATGATTTAGTGGGTGACTGCTGTCTGTTTCAGCAGGACTTGAGATCTATTATGCAGCATATTATGTCCGAGCTAAGGCAGACGTTTTACTGGTAGACTTGTAAAAACCACTGCTTGTTGTGTTAAGGGTCGTTCCAGCGCTGTCTGGTTTCTCCTGCTGGCCGGGACAGTGGAACTCTCTGTTTCAGAGGGTACTCTGGGTCTTGCTACACTGGCTTAAGATATTAGACTTTATTTCCCCTTTGAGGCACTAAACCCCTGCCTCCTTCACCTTTTCATTCGTTCCTTATAGGTGAAAAATGAGTTCACTGAGTTGGTAAGTCAATGCATGCAGTAAATGTGTTATAGTCATTGCTGAAACCAAACCATTTTGTCCTTACATTTTTAGGTTTAGCATTTCATTAATTTGTTATTTTGAACCTACATAGTGTCAATGTAAAGGGAATGGGATGAATGTAGAAACAACAAATTGTATGAAGTGAGTCCATTTGTAAATGAAAGAATTAATTACCATTTTGAAAATAGACATGATCAGGTTGTGCATACGAGATGTAGAATCGGACACTCAAGACTAACGCACTCATATTTATTGAAAGGGGAAGACAAACCTATTTGTGACTTGTGTAAGAATATTTTGACAATAAAACATATTTTTATCCAGGACATATTTTAAGGGAAATGTTCGAAAAGGTGTCTTCTGGAGCAATTTTAGAATATTTAGCTTTAATTAAACTAAAAGATTGTATATGACTCTTTTCAGTGCTGTTGCTATTTGATTGTTTTGTTTTTGTACAATGAATGTTTTTTAAGAAACTGACATGACTCTGTTATATATTCTATATTTATTATAGGTTTTGCTATGAATATAGCAAATGCTGCTGATATGGCATTAAAACATAAATAAATAAATAAATGAATTAATAAATAGATAGATAGTGTCAATGTAGGGTTTTGGAGTAAATAGTGGGTGTGGTTCAGCACTTATACTGACATGAAGCACATCTTCTGGTTTCCACAATGATTTGCATATTTTAAGGACTTTTTTATTAGGCCTCTCTTTCCATAACGCAGTTTTTATTGTTAATAACATGGTTTTATTGTCCATATTTGAATATAACTTGGAATTTAATTTGCCTTGGAAGTTTAGTTTATAGGTGTGGAGTGTTCTAACAAAACACTGTTGTAGTTGTTGTTCAAAGTGTAAGTTCTTCGATTTAATACAGAAAGTACTTCATTAATTTCTCCTTTAGCATTACTTAGTGAAAATGTATATGTATATACAGTGCTCACCATATATGAGTACACCCCTCGCAAATCTCTCTTTTATAATAATAATTTATATAAGATGCTATACAATATTATATTTGTGCATATACATTAGATTAGTCAGTAGCGAGCCAATCTAACGAAAGAACTTACAATAACGGTCCAAAAATAAGTACACCCAAATTTATATGTTTGAGAAATCTTAAACAAACATTTTAAAAAGATAAAAATGTATAAAATTTAGTTGACATTTTGTAGTATGTAATTTCTTTTTGCAAAATTGAATTTAAATTTCAACTGAATTCTGAATTTCTGAATTTATATCTTTATATATCTAAAAATGTTTGGTGACTAAAATAATATTTTAATAAATATATCTGTTTAATCTGTTTTGTTTAAATGCACCAAAATATATTATCTATATGCACTGAGAAAAGGATAAAAATATTCATTTTCAAAATGGGGTGTACTCATTTATGCTGAGCACTGTACAATTGGTATGAAAACAAACTCTAAATGCCAACAGTATTTATTTTAAATTGAGAAGAAATGTCCTCAGTAGGTTGCAGAACAAAAACTAAAATTTTAACTAATGTTTTTTCCAGAAACAATCATATCACATTCAACAAATACACATTAAAATAAAAATTTTATTAGTTTAAAAAATGCTGTTAATTTTATTCTGTTATGATCATCTTTTTATTTTTATTTTTTAATTTTCTGTACATTAAAGAATCTTTAGAAATTTTCACACGAAATTAAAACAAACATAAGCATGATGAAAGCCATTATTAAAAATTGAGCAAACTGTAAAAAAATTCTTGCTGTCTAAAATTCTTAAGTTGAGTCAAATAAACCTTCCTAGTCGTCTTAACTCAACATCAGTCAAACTGACTAAAAATATTAAGTTAAACTTTGTATAACTAAAAATATTTAGTTGAAACCTGATTAACTGATTAAAATGAGTAAAAGTAACTTAAAAAAACATTTGTTGTTTTGACTTTTTGTCATATTGTTTTTTACAGTGCACCAAATGTAGCAGCAAATCAGCACATTGTGTGTCACTATGTGACACTGAACAGCACAGTTATGATGCTAAATTATGCTATTTAGCCTTTCACATCACAGGAATTACTTTGATTTTAAAAAATTTTTCAAATTGAGAATATTTTAATTTCAAATTGTAATAATATTTCAAAATATTACAGTTTTACTGTAAGGCTAACAGACATTGTTATAAAACATTTTGAGTTTCCAAGCAGTTGGCAAGTACTGTTTGACCAATATAACAAGATGTTTGCTCCTACAATGAGACTCAGGAGGTAAAACCAGCTTAGAAAATAATAAAAGTATTATTATTATAATTTTTTAAAAAGTAACCCTTCAGTTTTACATGTGCGACTGCTGGGGTCAACATCTGGTGAACGTGTAATTCAGAAGGTTTCCCATGGCACATTTGTTTTGAGCTTTAAATGAAATAACCTTCTAACTAAGCTGAGCTTGTTCTTTTAATGTGTTCTTAAGCTTTTACTGTTGTTTGCACATGGCCTCAGATGTTGACACTCAGAGTAAAGAGCTTCCCACTCAACAGAGTGTTTTAAAGGCAAACCCTTACATGGCATCCAAGAGGCATCTGTTAATCGTCTCGGTTGTGATTATAACAGCAGTAGGGAGGAAGTGCAGAGTTGAAACTCTGACCTTCCCTGGCCTTGACCCCTAGTTCTGTTGTCTTAGTGGACGCCACAGAGGAGTCAGAAGAGCTTATGAGATTGCAAGGAGACATTAAACACTGTGCTGTTTGTGCTTTATACAACAGCAATGGGATTGTACGTGCCTTGTGCTCCTATATTTTGTTTATAGTGGTTTCAAAGTTTAAATGGAACATAAGGTATTACCCAAGGTATTAAAGGGCACCTAGTTTACCCCCTTTTTCCAGATTTAATATAAGTCTTTTGTGTCTCCAGAATGTGTCTGTAAAGTTTCAGCTCAAAATACCCATCAGATTATTTATTACACCTTTCAGAAGTTTATCATTTTTAGCTCTGAGCATCTTGTAGCTGTTTTTGTGGACTGTGCCTTTAATGCTATTCCTCCTCCACGTTCCCACGTGCCTCTCCGCCCTCGGCTGCCTCAGATAACAGACAGATATGAAGGAAGCAGATCTCACGTAACGTTTGTGAGAAATATTACAGTAAGAACTTTATTTGATGTATTTGTTGTGGAGTTGCAACGATGAGTCACACACAATGTCGTTACAAAGTTCATGCACACACACAGATACACACACACGCGCACACACACACACACACACACATGCACTGTTTTTGCACGGCAAATGTGACAGGATACACATTAATATCCACTGCTGTATGGATATCCGTTATGTTAATGTTAAAGCTGAAGTAAATCGCTGTAATTCATTACAAACATGCACTGTTTTAAAAACGTGTTAAACTTGTAAAACTCACTCTTGATCACATTTGATGATCCTAGCGAACTGAACAGATCTTTTATTCCCGGTTGCTTTGCACACGTCCTGTCTTGTTATGATTATATGTGTTACTACAGAGACATGTTAATATGCAGCTGTCAAGTCAATTCGGTGGGCGGGGAAACTGCACTCCTACGTCAAGTTGCGGTCGGTCTCAAAATGGGAGGGATTTGAATCTTATTTTAACATCAGGAAATTTAAAAAAAGAGACTTACTGTCTTTATATCACCCCAATATGACTGTGGACACACTATACCTACACACAGTTCTGTCCAAATATAGCTTAAAAAAGATGATTTTCATCATAGGTGCCCTTTAAAAGTAGTAGGGCTTCATCCAAAATTGAAATTATTTATTCATCCTCCACTTGTTTCAAACCTGCACTGTTTGAATCTCTCTCTTCTGTTGAAAACAAAGGAAGATATACTGAAGAATGCTGGAAAAAACAGCCAATGACTTCCATAGTATTTCTTGTTTTTACTATGGGTGTCAATAGGTACGTTTCCATCCACCTATTTTTATGCGCATTTTGGATCTGCGCATAAAACATTGGTTGATGGAAACGCTAAGATGCGCATACATTTTGGAAATGCGCATAAAAAATGTATGCACATAACTGAGTAGGATAAACTTTTTATTCGATAAGAAAAGATGCGCATAAACTGCGATGGAAACACTTTTACCGAACAAATTCCAGTATGCGCATTAAAAAGGTCATGTGATTTGGTTATAAGAGATCATGTGATGATAAAAATGTTTGTAAATGGACAAACCAGCAGGCTGACCACATTGTAAAACATCTGAAATGATGTTTTGGTCATTCTAAAATGCCTTAACCATTTCAGTATTAGTGTTATTATATTATTAATGACCTCCAGAATTGTTAAGTGCGTCTGTGCTCCGCGTCTCACGCCTTCAAACGCAACCACGCGTTCACTGCGCGTCAGCATTGCCTTCTGAGGCGCAAGTCATTTATTAAATGAAGAAATGATTCACGCAGCTTCTTCTACCTCAGCAAATTCCGTTTTTACTGTTGATATTTGGCGCCATTTAATCAGGAAGTGACGATTTTGTTCTCTTTGACTCGTTGGATGGAAACGCTGCTTTATTCGCACATCTTTTATGCGATATTCCAGTTTTGCGCATAAAGTTATTTCGCATTTTTGGATGGAAACATAGCTAATTAGTGATGCATGGGTTGTCATAATCTGCTGACCCCTCGGGTTGGGTCAGGTAAAGAAAGGCTGCATGAAGTGCAACTCGCGTGAAAAAATATATAAACACGAGAGCCACAAAACAGGCTACCCTTTGTTTATTAGCACTTTCAGTTTTAAATAAAGGCTTTTCTCATTTGCATTACACTGCCTATATGTCTATTTAATGCTCGCGGGTTGTAAAAATAGATACAGTGGTGCAGGGCGGGCTGGGGCGGGTCAAATAATTTCATAAAACCCGCGGGTTGGAAAAAACCTGGCCAGCGCATCACTAGTGTCAATGTTAGCTTTTTTCCCAACATTCTCTACAATATTAGTTGGTGGTTCATTCCGCTGTGGCGACTTCTGAAATAGAGACTAAGCCAAAGGAAAATGAATGAATAATAATAACCGAAATATTAATTTATGCACTGGTCCTATTTAAATACACTCTCTCAAATCTTTCTCAAATGTCAGTCAGATGAGAAGCTTAACCACTCAACAGCTAGATTTGTCTGAAGTCCCCATCCCCAAATAACAACAGGTAGTGCCAATAGCTGACTTTTTCTCAGCTCACTATAGCTCATTCTATTTCTTGGGTAATAAGAGAGTCATATGAGTCTGCAATGACCACTAAATGTTGACAGATCTTCATTTTAGTGAACTGCTTGATGATCATGTTGTAAATTGGTGTTAAAAGAGAGAGAATAGGTTGTAATGAAATTTGCTGCAGCCCTCTGTGGTATTGAAGGAAATAAGCCTAATGGGGGTTTCTTGCCATGCCGCAGGAAGATAAACACTGCATTGTGATTGGCTGTGATTAGCACCTGAACAGCATGCCAGACATCTCCAAACAGGTAATGACTAGTGACCACAGTGATAAGAGTTGATGTCAATGACATAAAAAGAATGAAAAACGTGTTAGAAACCAGCTGCTTGGGTTGGACTTTCCCTAGATTGGAAAATTTTTCTGAAGTTACTTTCAGAATCACTTTAAAACAAAGCAGCTTTTGTTTGCCAAATTTAAAGGGGACCTATTATGCCCTTTTTTACAAGATGTAAAATAAGTCTCTAATGTCTCTAGAGTGTGTATATGCAGTTTTAGCATAAAATACCCAATAAATAATGTGTTATAACTTTTTGAAACTGCCCCTTTTAGGCTTTTGATCCAAATTGTGCCATTTTACTTTTTTGGTCGCTTTAAATTTAAATAAGATTGTGCTCCCAGGCCTATTTTGAAAAGAGGGCGGGGCTAAAAATTCCTATGTGTCACCATAGTGGCAGATTCAAAACCACTGCTTCTCACTCAGGACTGTCTCTGCTAATGAGGTAGAGATTGTCACTAATGAGCGGGGCTTTCCCCCTCTGATGACAGGTATAAAGGGAGAATGTCAATCAAAGTCTTTCTGCAGGCTGTTTTTGTGAAGTGTGATTTATAAAAATAAAATTAATGCATTTCTACCATTAGAGGCTGGAAATAATCACAAACTGTTGCCACACAACTGCTTAAACATCTTTATAAAAGTGTTTTTTTTTTTTTCTTTGCACAATAGCTCCCCTTTAAGTGAACAATAAAAAAACAATAGGCAAAAATCTGTGTAAAACCTTCTTGCCCTGATGTCAAACTAACAGTTGCACAGATCCTATATGCATTCTTTCAATCATTCCATCTTACTAAGACTAAAAATATATTAGATGTTTTGAAGATATTCAACATTTTTTAAAATAAACCCCCCCCACAAATACACTAAAATGCATGAGTACTTTGTAATGGTGATATTGTTTGACATCCCTGGCTGTGAAGCTGAATGTCCAGTATAGGGCTGCACGATTCTGGCTAAATTGAGAATCACAATATTTTTTTGCTTAAAATCAAGATCACTATTTTCTCACAATTCTGTAGATGTAAATTCAAGGTTAATATGAGTAGCCTATTATTATTATTGTTATTTTTCAAACATTGGGTAAAACAACAATAATAACATTAGGCCTATGTGTAGGTCTACTGTTGGTTAAAATGCTACATTTTGTATAGATTTGGAATGGTGGACTTGAACAGACTTGAAATATGTCCTAGTTGTTAATGCACAGTAAAATGATGCCATCAGAATACAACTATTCATAATTTCGAAGTTGAATTATTATATTTGAGACATATGCTTGTCATTGACAACATTATTAGACCGTTTTTTTCACTGGTAAAATCAGACATTTGTCATTATCAGATTTCCTCCTGCATTATATTCAACATTATATACGCTAGAGTAGTTATACTGACACAGTAAACATTTATTTTTATGCACAGCACTTTGTGTTAGCTATGAAAGAAAAAACAAATCAAATGCTTGTCGTAATCATAACTCTAAAATGCGATATGATCATTTAAATGATGTGCGCGCTTTCGGTTTCACTTTCACTGCCGAGTGCGCTCATTTCATGGCTGCCGTCACTTTGAGAAAAAAAAAACATACATGCAAATCATACTTCCTGCATGGCTCCCAAACCATCGCTCTGTGCAACAAACTGAATACGATTTTATTACCTGTTTTTCACAGCCTATGCAGGTTCTGTTCACTAAAGTAGACATCATTGGCGGGCACGCGCGCGTCCTCTCGGTAGTAAACAAACAGTGCTTCAGCTCATGTGTGATTTCGCGGCCACAAATACGTCATTACATTAAGACAGAAATGACATTTTTGGGTGAATTATACCTTATAAATACAGTATGTGACACTTTTAACACCATTTGGTAGTGCCCATGTAGCTGAGCAACATATATAAAATAATTTGAAGACTTGTAGTCCAGTATAATGTCATCCCCTCAAAAAAAGCATTTGGTCACATTACACCCCTATTCAATGGAAAAAAGTATCTTATTATTGGAAAAAATGGTGAATTAAAATGTCATGATATCGTTAGCTCAGCTTCTTTTAGTTCACAAATATTGAAAACCCAAAAGAAATACAATGTTTACCAAACAAATGGAGATGCAACTCAACACATTCCTCACATTCTTGCACAGTAAATCAGCTCATAGTCATTTGTTTCCCTCATGGACAGAGACCACCTAGAGTGTCTATCGACCAACAGCCCGATCCACATCATATCCTGACTCAGACTCTGAGAGACTGGCAGCTACAGATAAGAGCAGTCTAACTCATTCTAGCACACTGCTGTCAGTGAACAGAGCGGCCGTCTACACGCCAAACAAAACACAGGACGAGGCTCGGGGGAGGGACGTGCTGGCCATGATACTGCGCACAAAGTATGCCTTGTGTTTCTGAGACCTCAGGACGCACAATGAGCCATTTAGAGGACTTTCTTCAACACTTCATTCTCATCCACAGAAATCAAGTGTGCATAGCTGCTAAAGGCAGTGTTCTGAAACCTGAAATGACAAATTAGGCACTGCGGATTTGTGAACTTCTTACAGTACTCTCGGGTTGTAGCTTTTAAAAGTTTTTAATAGGCTTTTGCGAAGGATATATACAGTATTTGACCTCAGTTAAGGGAACTTTATCTTTAAAATTTTTGCCTTTATCCTCCTGGTTACATTTACGCTATTGGTGTGAACTCTGAAGTGACGTAAATCAAACAACATTGTGGAGTATTAAATATAATAAACTTTATCTACATGGCTTTTTGATAACGTCAAGTGCCTGTGTTTCATTATGGCATGCATTCAACCATTCAGTGTACACATATACATCACTGGTAGTTTCTGTTGTGCTGGGTTAGTTGGAAGGCATTTCTATAACCAAATCTATAATGGCAATAAGCAGGTCCTTATATTATTAAATAAACACAAAGCTTACAGAAATGGAAACAGCTGATGGAGTATACACTAACCTACTGTATGTATTATTCAGTCACAAGATGGTGCCAAACAGTCATACTGATACTCATACGCACACTTTAACTACTAATATCAGACACTTTAAGTGTAAAAAGCTACAAAGTGCCCTTTAATGGGACACCAGTGACAGCTTTGGTACCTTTTTTCTGACCATGTGGAAAGATTTTATACCTCAATATTTACTTCATTATCTATGCTGTCAAAAGAAGATTACTGCTTGTAGCACATTGACTGAACAGAAAAAAAAACTTATCAGTCAATGCATGCAAATTGTTGAGAAGAAACTGGCAATAAATTAGTTGACTAAAAATTCATAACAGTTGTTATATTGTTAACAGCCAATCAAGATAAACTACCAAATAAATGATAATCGGTCTGGTAGATGTATTGATGTATCACTACTTTGAACCTGATGTGTCAGTGAAATTACAAGTTTTGTGTTGTATCAACTCAAGTCTCTCTTAATTTTCTGCACACAAAATATATCAGACATCTGTTTATTTAGACTGTATGCTGTTATATAGTTGTAAATGTATAGATGAAAATCTGAACTTAAAGGTATAGTGTACCCACATGTTAAAATTCTGTCATTATTTATTCATCCTTCACTTGTTCCAAACCTGTTTGACCTCCTTTCATCTGAACACAAAAATAGATATTTTGAAGAATGCTGGTAGCTGGCACCCATTGATTTCCATAGTATTTTTTCCTACAATGAAACAAACGGAGCAAAACACCTACTTTTGTGTTCAGCAGAAGAAAGAAACTCATAAAGGTTTATTAAGGAGAATAAATGATGAGGTCATTTTCATTTTTAGGTGAAATGTCACTTTAATGTTTCTAGTCTCTCAGGGAATCTGATCAATGATCAGTTCTCGAACAACATTAGACGTTTTCTCAAAGCCAATTTTAGGATCTTTATTAATCGCATATCTGTAAGCTAGTGTGCTCCAAAACAGTGACAAAATTCACGTTTAGAATATATAAAACTGTTATAAACATGTGAAGCTTGTAGTTTGTCACTTCCGCCTTAATGGACCAACGGTTTTCTTCACGTCACCTCATACTTTATCATTAAATCATGACCAATCAAATGCTCTCTAGTATCTGACATGCCCCGCCCCTTCAAGATGCTTCGCATTTGATGCGCTTGAGCTCAACCACTCCTACTGGCAGAGCAGCGATAAAACAAAACACTATTGGCTGTTTTTTTTTAAAGGGGATGAGCTACACTGTCCTACCCTCTCCATGTTTCAGTTGAGATTATGTCAAACATCGAAAAAAAATGCACATTTCAAAGCACTTCACGGGACCTTTAAGGAGAAAAAATGATGAGGTAATTTCATTTTTGTGTGAAGTGTCACTTTAATGTTTCTAGTCTCTAATGATCAGTTCTGGCCTTTCTCGGACAACATTAGAGGTTTTTTCAGAGCCAATAGTAAGATCTTTATCGTGCGATTTACTTCCAGAAGGAAGTTGAAATTGGGGGGCACGTAATTAGAGCTGTAAAGCTTAACTTGAATCTGTTGGAGACGTCCAGTAGATTAATAGGTGTCAAAAAAGTCCACAGAGGGGGGTAATCACCAGAATGGGGACGTCCCAGAGTAAAGAGAGAACATATGATACACCGGTGTTTTGGAATATGGAAAAACTGTATCTGATTGGGCAGTTAAGATTAAACTTGGGCCATCACCATACTGGTAGATCTGTCTCTGTGGGATAGCAGCGTAATTAAAATAAGTGAGATCCGAGACGTGACTCGCCACAGATAATCTGTTGCGGGGGGGTTAAAGTCCCTGGCGTCTGGCTGAGATCAAGACCTTTTATTACGTTTGGCTAGCTATACCTGTCTCTTTTATTCCTGCTTATGTAAAGCACTTTGAATTGCCACTGTGTATGAAATGTGCTATATAAATAAACTTGCCTTGCCTTTATTAATCACTTGCTGTTTGCATCACATATAGGTAAATGATACATTTTTGGGTGTCATGATAATGTAACGATTTTAGAACTGCAGACTGAATGTCACAAATAGGTACATTCTATTTACAAGGTAGAGAAAACCTGTGCTTTATACACCAACTCGCACTCCATATGCAAGGCATCATGGATATGTATAATGGCATCAGTAACGTGACTCAAGTAATAAATCCATACAACATGTCTTGTTCCAGTAAATTAAATTGGTAACTTTGATTTCCTGCAAATACCTGAAGGTAAATGAGTCACACTTGAATTTCCCTGTTTACAGTGAAACCCTCTGATTCTCAGGTTATCTTGTCTTTTCCTCTGAAGTGTTTTGTCTTCACCTGTCTTGTAGTCTGTGTTGTCCTCAGTGAGTGTTAACGTGGAAGGTTGGCCTGCCGTGGTCTCTGTGATTCAGACGAGTGAGGAATGTGCATGTCAGGCTACTTTCAGCACCAGCTCACGTTTGAGCCTGCTGATACAGACTGTTGCTGCCCTGACAGACAATGCTGTGTATTTTCAAGCTTTTGTCATGCCATGTGCATAAATGGGATGCCGTCAAGTCATTTGTCCAAGCTTATTTCCTTTAGAACTGTTGGATGTATGAAATCTTTTCAAAAACTAAATGAAAATATAGAATACGTTATTAGAGAAGGATGTGCTGAGTGTATTAGTTAAGACTCGTGGTTAATTAAATCCTGGCAAAATGGATAAAAATCCAGTTTAATGTGCATGTTTTCAATCATGTTCTCTGGAGAATTCTCTAAATCCCAGTGGTGAACTCTCTCTCTCTCGTGTGTGTGCGTGTGTGTATCATGAAAAACAAACACACAGAAAGGCCAAAGGCGAATGATTTCCACTGCAACTAGAGAGTACATTCTATAAAAAAAACTTTACTGTTTGTGAGGAGGAAAAACATGTATTTCTGCTGATTCTTTCACATAAAAAGATATATATAGCCACTTATGTATAAAATAATTTATATTTTTCATTAAGAATGAGAATGTCATTGAAAGCAAGTTGTATGTACAATACAAAATATATTAAAAATACATTACTTTGTAAAAAATGATAAATACTATTATTATTATTAATAATTGATAGTATTAATTTGGATTAAGTGTGTTGTTTTCTATTTTTGAGTAAAATATTAATTATGGTTTTAT
This sequence comes from Danio jaintianensis, assembly GCA_903798115.1. Taxonomy (NCBI): domain Eukaryota; kingdom Metazoa; phylum Chordata; class Actinopteri; order Cypriniformes; family Danionidae; genus Danio; species Danio jaintianensis. The sequence goes on along the minus strand of CAIGQV010019950.1, from coordinate 4,517,505 downwards.
TGTTGTTAATAGTTATAGTTAAAATAATTATTAAATTATTATAATAATTTCTTAAATCAGAAAATAAGTTTGATTAAATAATATTAATAATAAAACATTTTTTTTATATTTATACATAAATAAATGTTATAATTAATAATTAAAAACTTAATAAAACTATTGATTTGCAGATTTGTTTCCCCAATTTGAAAAAAAATTATATATAAATGTTAAAATAATATAAATTATAATGTAAATGTAAAATGAACATAGCAATGGATACAATGTAAAGTTGCACTATTTAGATTGTAATGAGCATCATCAAGGTAAACGTCAGCTGCAAAACAGGTAACGTGATATTTTTGTACTTCATCTGAGTTCCTTCTTAGATATCAGAGAATGTTTTCTTTTGCTAAGAGTACGGATTCACTGTGATTCATTGTTATTTCTCTTGACTTCAACAAACTGATTAATTCTGGTGGGTTTTCTGATTTCTGCCCCCTGGTGTCCATCTGCAGAACCGTGCTTCCCAAAAACCGCACTTATGTGTGGTATTTGGAAACAAAACAATTATGTGTTGCAACATCAAATGTCTGTACTCGGATGTGTCTGGTGGATTGTCACATCAATGTTGTTTCTCAGCATTCCTGTGATGTGCATTGACACAGAACGCCATGAAGTCATCATGAAAACGAACATTTCTGAGATCTGTGTTCAACACACCACTCACACACTATACTAGAGTGAATATTCCACACACACCTACTTTTTATTAGTTTATTTATAGTTCTGTAGATTTTATAGTACACTCTTAAAAATAAAGCTTCTTTATTGGAATCTGGTTCTATAAAAAATATTTTACGTCAGTGTGGAACGTTTCCATTGTGCTTAAGTTGCTAAATAATATACAAAATTTCCAAATGTTTCTATTAAAACCATTCATTGAAAGGTTCGTTGTAAACTCAGAATGGGTCATCTGTAGTGTTGTTGCAAAAAAACTACTTATAGAACTTTTAAGAGTGTTAATTTTTCCTTCATATGTCCACTGAGGCTTTTCATCAAGTCTGGACTCCTTATCTGTTTTTGTTTATGTTTCTTCAAGCTGTATTTTGAGTTATGGTATGTCATAATTGAATTTATTTATTTTATTTTATTATTTTTCTATTAATATTTTTTCATATTGTTTATGTACTTATCATTATTATCATTATTATTTGTATGACTATTATTTATTTATTATAATTATTTTATTAATTATGAATATAATTTATTTTGTCTTTTTTTTTTAGAATTGTTAAAATAGGCATTGTCTGTTGGTTTGTTTCAATGTGTTTTGTGATTAATAGTTCAAATGTTTAAAAAAATATGCATTAAAAGTGTTAATTATAAGTGAATTTGTAAATTAATTCATTCAAATTGTAGTCCAGCGATAATTTTTAAAAGAGCATATTGTAGAACTGGAAGCTCATTTTTAGTCCTGGAATTTATATAACCAAACCAGACAGTTTAAAACTGCTAAAAATGTCAAAAAATCTGACTTTGCTAAACTTTTTCCACATCAGAATTGTTCGTGATTGTCTCATAATCTAGTGGTTAAAATCATAATTTTATTTTTGCTCAAAATGAGAATCATGAAGACTATATAGAACACTGTGAAGTTTGTTTTACATTTGATCATTCAATATCTGTAAGACTTACCAAAAAAAAAAGCACAATTAGTTTTTATTTTTGTATCCTTTGTTTCGGTGTCTGTCTAGTTTAATATTTATTTTATGCAGATGGACTATACTACAAAATCACTGCAATCTGGTGAAATAGATTTCATATTGCAATATAAATCACAGAGAAGGTAAATTTCGCAATGCATTTTTTTTTCCCAATATCGTGCAGCCTTAATGAAGGATGTTTTTGTGGTTTCACCAAAATGTAGGCTGAAGCACATATATCCAGTGAACCTGTTTTTTTTATGTTTTCTATTTGTGTCAGTCTTTTCAGATATGCATTTGGACTGAAGTGAACTGTGCCTCTTGGAGGCAGTGTTATACAACTTCAGGAGTACTCCAAGGGTAAAAAAAAAGAGAGATTATTCCAGTTTTCTGCTCTATACATGCAAGACAGTTAGCTCTTATAAAATAAACCCTCACCAAATACCCAGAGGATATTAATTTGCCATTCATTTAATTCTAGTCTGCCTGAAGTGCTACTTGATGTCCTTGTGCTGATGAATCGCCATCTCAATTAATCACACGTTCATTAAGTTCACCATTTCAGAGGTCACACAGGCCGCTTCTCAATCGAAAATCCTACTTTAATGCATTAATGGCGTGTATTTAGCAGGATTTCTTAATGTATAATGTGCGTTCTGCCTCTCCATCTCTGCTCAGGGTGTTGTATTTATAACCTGCAAGGAAACTGGCTCGAGGTCTCTGCTTATAAGGTTGATATGGCAACAGCAGGGAGCGTTTGTTAATGAGCGGGATCACACACACTAATCCCTGGATGAAACACACACAGGTTCTCTTGTTGCACAACCTAATTGGATAATTACACAAACAAGAATTGTAGTCTGTTGAGCTGCTCCATAATTTGCTGGCACATATGAGATAAGATAAAAGTCTTGTTGCCATGATGCTGCTTGAGCACCCATTGTTTATTGAAAAGATAAATATTATTTAGACATTACCTGTTCCTCGTGCAAAATATGAATTCTGACTAATCTAGATTACAAAATGTTAATCTAAAATGGCAAGATTTATTATATTATATTATATTATATTATATTATATTATATTATATTATGTTATATTATTTATTAATTCATTTTCCTTCAGCTTAATTCCTTTATTCATCAGGGGTGAAACTCCACACAGAAATGCCAACTGACCCAGCAGGGATTCGAACCAGCGACCTTCTTGCTGTGAGGCGACAGTGCTAACCACTGAGCCACTGTGTCGCCTATATTATATTATTCATTCATTCATTCATTCATTCATTTTATTTTCAGCTTAGTTCCTTTATTTATCAGGGGTCGCCACAGCGGAATGAACTGCCAACTTATCCAGCATATGTTTTACGCAGCGAATGCCCTTCCATCTGCAAACCATCACTGGGAAACACCCATACACACTCATTAACACACATACACTATGGACAATTTAGCTTACCCAATTCACCTATAGCGCATGTCTTTGGACTGGGGGGGAAACCGGAGCACCCGGAGGAAACCCACGCCAACACGGGGAGAACATGCAAACTCCACACAGAAATGCAAACTGACCCAGCCGGGACTCGAACCAGCGACCTTCTTGCTGTGAGGCGACAGTGCTAACCACGTGTCGCCTGTATTGTATTGTATTGTATTGTGTTGTATTGTATTGTATTGTATTATATTATATTATATTATATTATATTATATTATATTATATTATATTATATTATATTAAACAATTTTGTTGTTATTTAAGCCATGTCAGTGTTGGAAATCAACAAGGGCTTCTGAAAAGCCAGCAAAATTAACAAAATGCCCCTCAAATTTAAGACGATAGATTGGGGCAAAAATGCTCCTTGTACTCCTCACAATTAAACTAAACTATTATGAGTGTCACAATGAAAGAGCAATATGAGTTTGCAGTATTACATCTAGATCTATGCATGTTGTCACACACTGTGTTGAGTTTATGAATGCAAATTAAGTGCATTTAGATTATAAATTATAAAGAAGTACTAGAGTTCTGTTGAGTTTGGGGCAGTTGTGGCCTAATGGTTTGGGAGTTGGACTTGCAGGTTCGATTCCTGGTCCTGGCAGGAAGTGAAGGTGGCGGGCGTGAATAAAACTGCACTCTTTCCATATTCTATAGCTAGCTGAGGTGCACTTGAGCAAGGCACCAAACCCATAATTGCTCCCCAGGTGCTGGAAACAATAGCTGCCCTCTGCTCTGGGTGTATTCTCAGTCTGTGTGTGTGTGTGTGTGTGTGTGTGTGTCTCTGTGTCTGTCTCTGTGTCTTTGACTGTGTGTTTGTGTCTCTCTGTTTCTGTCTGTCTGTCTGTGTGTGCGTGTGTGTGTGTGTGCCTGCGTGCATACTTGACAATACTCACTTTACTAGTTGCTCTCCGAATCAAAATCTAGATGTAAGTCTAAACTTTTATCATTCTTCTGTAACTTGATTGAGATTGACTTTATGGACGGACATGTTTTGTTATAGACAGATTTCTATCTTGTATCTTTCTTTACAATATTGATCTATCCTAATGTATAATATAAGATATCATTTTTGTACATAAATCTGAATGCCATCCCTTTTGAATGTTCATTCATTCATTCATTTTCTTATGGCTTAGTCCCTTTATTAATCTGGGGTCACCACAGCGGAATGAACCGCCAACTTATCCAGCATATGTTTTACGCAGTGGATGCTCTTCCAGCCGCAACCCATCACTGGGAAACATCCATACACACTCATTCACACACGTACACTACGGACAATTTAGCTTACCCAATTCACCTATAGCGCATGTCTTTTTGACTGTGGGGGAAACCGGAGCACCCGGAGGAAACCCACGCGAACACGGGGAGAACATGCAAACTCCACACAGAAATGCCAGCTGACCCAGCCGAGGCTCGAACCAGCGACCTTCTTGCTGTGAGGCGATTGTGCTACCCACTACGCCACCGCATCGCCCCCTTTTGAATATATTGTTTTTATTTTTTGCATTGACATTTGATGTTTTTACTTGAAACATAACGGAGTGCATTGCTCATGAGTTTACTTTTCATTTGCCTGCTGTTCTTGTAACATTCACAGCTTTACAGATCTTATTATATGCTGTAAATGCCATAAGAATGACGGCGGGATTAGAAGTCACTTCAGCTAGAGGTGTCTGCCAAGCAAATAAACAGGACTGTAAATATGAAGTGAGCGCAGTTGTCGTTTGTCATCTGCTTGAAGATGCTTCTCTTGTGTAAGATTATATCTGCTTCATCGCCTCCATTACCCGACCCATTTGCCTCATATCCAAATAAGGGGAGTTGAACCTGACCCAAGACATGATCCCTTACTTAAACTAATACTGGCTCCATCCCGTGCTCTCTCTCTCGCTTTCTCTTTCAGTCTCTCTCTCTCTTGCTCTCCCCCTCTTCCTTTACATTTTTCCTGATGGAATACAGATGCTAAAGACACTAGCAGTTGTTTGGAAACATGGTTGATGATGCATTATCTGGCCTGAATGGGAATCTTTGAACACAGTAAGTGGTCAAGAAGCTTTCTTGCATGCTTTCAGTTTGATTGACCTCTTAACTTAAACACGATTGGCATTTTAGCTTTTCATGAATTGTTTTTTTTTTGTGAAATCTAATGTAAAGAAAACGTTAAAAACTAACTTTTAAGTGTTCATTTTCTTGCACTTTATCGATTTGTGTCAGTAGATTTCACGTACAATACATGTTTTAAAGGCTGTTTTTTCTCAAAATGAGTTTTTGTTTGAATTCTGAAGGTTAGCCAGATTATATTTAAAGATTATTCTAAAGAAAATGTTAAGCATTTATTTTATTCTGGCTGTTGTAAGACTTTCTGAATTGAGGAGTGATATAAAGAGATTCCCAGAATCGCCTCTGTAAAACATTTGAATCTAATGTGAAGAAAAAACTTAAATATTCCGAATTTTAAGGTAAACTTTTATGTAAATTAGAACATATTTAATAAAACTGTTCAGTCATTTACATAACATTTTAGAAAACTTGCATTGCATAAAATATTTGCATTTGTTCATGTATGCAGTATAAAAAGTGATTTGTAGACTTAAAAAACTGAGTAAAGCCATTGCTTTTAAAGTGAGCAAATCCATTGGCTTAAAATAATTATGAACTAATTGCATAATTATAAAAATTAGGTCAACTTAACAGTTCCAAGTTATGAGTAATGGGTTTACTCACTTTTTAAAAGTAATCACTTTTTATGGTGTGGTGGTGATTATTATTGAAATTTCTGCCCCATTTTCACCTGCAGTGTCTTGCCTGAAGTGCAGTCAAGATTTTGGATGACCACATGACATGAGTTCATCTATTAGTGATGTTGAGCTTTGTGTTGGAGTTTAGCAGTTTAATCAGAATCAGAAAGAGCTTTATTGCCAGGTATGTTCACACATACGAGGAATTTGTTTTCGTGACAGAGCTTCTACAGTGCAACAGAATTACAGAGACAGGACAAAAAACAGATAATAAATATATTTAACAATTTAACATGGCTCTTCTGTTATAGTTTATGTTGGTAACCTGATCATGAGGCTGCAGAATTGGCTTTGGACTGAAAGTTTCAGTGTGACATCATGAGAAACACGATGAGATAACAGCATCCCGCGGTGAACCTCATTTCTCCCCTAATAACTTCCAGCTTTACTCTGTCACTGTGCGCCTGTAGCTTTTCACTTTTGGAGGAAATTCAGACGTTCACTGCTTCAAGCTTTTCGTCTTTACCCAAAGACTCTTTTAATATCTCAGAAAGCATAGTTAACATTTGAAGCATCGGGATGACGGTTCATGACTTTTCCTAATCATCAGGGAACAGCTTATAAACAAAATGTCAAGTTGATAACGTTCATTAGTTGGTGTGTCAGAGATCCCTGCTCTAAAATTGGTTTTCATTAAATGTTTTCAGATAGTGCTCTGCCAGTTGTTTTGCTTTCTACAGTGTTTTTGTGCCGTTTAACAGACTGTAGTAAACATAAAGGCAGGAAACTTTTTTTTTTGCCTTATTTAATATATTTGTCAAAGTGGTCTGAAGTTAATACAACTGAAAGGAAAAAATAGAGATTCATTTCAAAATGTGTTTTAATTGTTACAGTCACCCAAAAATGAAAGTTCTTCCTACATTTATTCTCCCTCATCTTTTCTTTAAAACTTGTATGACTTACTTTCTTGTTGAACAGACATTTTGTCTGAATGTTTTCTTTGGCTAAAGTCAGCTTTTCCACACAATATTCAAAAAAATTTTTTTTTGTCACATACACAGTCATGTACAGGACTTTATTTAAAGTTAATGCAGTAATTTGTGCTAAAATTAGAAAAGTTCTTCTCCACTTTTGTGTCCATTAAATATAAGTAAAAGTACATAAAAACAAGATGATTATAAGAAAATTTGAAACAAAGTACATCACTAAATATTACTTGAAATTAAATACATGTTGAACTGAGAAAATTAGAAATGCACTGTAAAGAATGCAATGACAAAAAGTCAAGACAACAATTATTTTTATGTTGCTTTAACTTATTTTAAAGGTTAATCAGGTTTCAACTAAAATCTTGACGTTATGCAAAGTTTAACTTATTTTTAGTCAGTTTGATTGATGTAAGTGGAGATAACTAGAAAAGTTAGTTTGATTGAACTAAAGTTAGGTCAGCAAGAATTTTTTTACAGTGTGAAAGAAATTAACCTTTAAAGTTAACATTTTATTTCAGCTTTTTTCATTTTAGTTTCATTTTATTTTTAGTTGTCACTTAAACTCAAATAGAAAACATACAGAAAAAAATTGTACAACTAAAATTAAAATGTAAAAACAAATGTAAAAAAATAAAACTAAATCAAACATTTAATGAAAAATGTATTTCACTGTAATTGTAATATGACAGTCATGAAACAATTGTTTTTGTTAATTTAATATTAATCAGTTAATCAGGTTTCCACTAAATTTCATTAGTTATACAAAGTTTAACATAATATTTTTAGTCGGTTTGACTGATGTAAGTTGAGAGGACTAGAAAAGTTCCTTTTGATTCGACAAAGTATTTTTTTACTATGTAGTTACACAGTAAACCCGTACAGAGATGTACAAAAACTCAGAGTATGTTATAAGGCAAAAACAGATTTTTAAAGCTTTTTTATAAAAAAATCTTTCTGTTCAGCAGAAGAAAGTAAGTCATTTGTGTTTAGAATAGGCATGGGACGATAACTGTTTGAAAAAGTCAAGTTTTTAAAACTGCCAAAATTTTCTGCTATACCATTCCTAAGGTGTGTACGGTTTTTAACGTTTATTTGGACAACAGTATCTTCAGCAGAGAAGATATCCAAAGATGCCATTTTAAATTGTAAAGAAATCTGTGTTTTTGAAACTAATGAAGATAGCAGAAGTCAATGACTCATTTGAATTATTTAGCCTGACATGTTTACTGCTCCAAAATATTATAAATGTTTCTCAAAATAAAATATTTTGTGTTCAAAAAGGAAATTTTTTTTTTTTTTTTACCCAGACATTTAAAAAGAACATATTTTAGAGCAGTGATCACAATACCGTGAAACCGTGATATTTTTATATAAGGTTATCATACCGTCAGAATCTTATACCAGCCCATGCCTAGTTTAGAACGACATGACAGTGCAAAAAAAGATAAAAGAATCCTCATATAAGGGTGAAGACAGAACATGAGAGTCAAAGCGTGCTTCATCTTTCCTTTTAATGGCTGCAGTATAAACATATTATACAAACAGTGTGTGATCTCTGGCTCTTTCTGTTAGCGTTCACCTCACGCACAGACTTTGCGTCCACGTGCTGCAAGCGCACAGCCAAACACACAAATGCACAGGCCAGGGAATTGTGATAAGCGATCGCCGAGTGCGTCCTGGGGTTTGTTGAGACGGCCCCATGTGAAATTCAACAGGAGATTATGAAGCACTCGGGCTCCACCTCTGCCAGAACCGCACCAAAAACCGCTTCTTAACAACCTCAACCTGCCTCCACTTCCACAATAAATCTCGCATGTGACTCTTACACAAGAAAAGCTGCTGTGGACCTAGTTTTTAGGGGCCCAGGGATCAACTGAAGGTGGATTTGCTAGCAGTTGCGTGAGTAACATGAAGTTTTTATTTTTTGTTTTTTACTTGATGTTAAACTTTTAGCTTTTATTTTAGAAAATGGATCATTAAATGCGTGTATGTCTGTCAGTGAGAGTTTATAATTATCTGTATGCTCAATCTGAATGCGACAATGCGTTTGTTGACATGTTCGTCGACAATCTGCAAGATTTTCACTTTCAACGTCATTTCCATTTAGTATATTCTTGAGATGTTTGGGATTTGAATAGGTTCACACTGAGCTCTGAGTGATCATTGTTAAATGTGCAGTTTGTGGAGTAGATTTATGGTCCCTCTGGGGTTTAGCTGAATTGTGGGAACTGCCGTTTATATTGTCTTTTTCTGTATAGTTAGTTGTAGGCTTTATATGTGTCTGTGACAATAATGAAGCAGTTTTTGGGGTTTTATGGGTGTCAAGCTCTAGCAGCTCTAGTCTGGTGGCAACAGCAGTGAAGTGATGGACTGTCCAATCCCTATATTTACCCATCAGAGATTAAGGACCAAAGATCACATTTTTCATTGCTTATGTAAGATTGGTGGAATGAATTTAACATCCTCATTCCTAAGACTTTTTGTTTTGAGATGTGCTGTATTAGAAATGCTTGATTATTTACCAGTAAATTAAACTAGAAGTATTCAATTTTAGTTGCATCAAATATCTGTTTCTCACACTTCTTTAATGTCACAGTTAATATCATGCCATAATAAGACAATTCTGGGATGATTATCAAATGTACATATATTATATTTGCTACAACCAAATACTGGCGCCATTATCAGACATTTTTTGCTACATGTAATAACAACACTCCTTAGCATGTAACTTGATTAAAACACAAGTATATTTTGTATATTTACGAGTATATTTTGATAATTGTTATTGAATATTGTCATACTCAACCATTCAACCCTTCTGTTTGTTAATAATAAACAACAAAAATGATTATACAAAAATAATGAGCAAAAATATACATAATTATGATAAATGAGGTCTATTAAACATTATTTCCTTACCCTTACTGCGGTCTTTCGTTTTCGTTTTCTAAGTCATTGATGTCATCAATAGTCAAATGATTTTGAAATGAAAATTAATAAAAAATCAAATTAATTACAGTTGCAATCAGAATTATTAAACCCCCTGAATTATTAGCCCCCGTTTATTTTTTTTCGCCAATTTCTGTTTAACGGAGAGAAGCTTTTTTCACATTTATAAACATAATAGTTTTAATAACTCATTTCTAATAACTGATTTATTTTATCTTTGCCATGATGACAGTAATATTTTACTAGATATTTTTCACAACACTTCTATACAGCTTAAAGTGACATTTAAAGGCTTAACTAGGTTAATTAGGTTAACTAGGCAGGCAAGGGTAATTAGGCAAGTTATTGTATAACGATGGTTTGTTCTGTAGACTATCAAACAAATATAGCTTAAAGGGGCTAATAATTTTGACCTTAAAATGTTTTTAATTAAAATTTTTTTAAATTAATTAAAATTAAAAACTGCTTTTATTCTAGCCGAAATAAAACAAATAAGACTTTCTCCAGAAGAAAAAATATTGTCAGACATACTGTGAAAATTTCCTTGCTCTGTTAAACATAATTTGGGAAATATTTGAAAAAGAAAAAAAAAAATCAAAGGGGGTTTAATAATTCTGATTGCAACTGTATAAACCTAGATTACATTTTTGAATAAAACCATAATGCTTATTTTATGCGAAAACAAAATCATATGTCACACATGTGAACAGTTTAGACAAAATAACAAGGTCTCAAAAAAGTCAATAAAATGAATTAAATATAAAATAGCTCATATAATATTCAGTTTGACCTATTGAGATTCAAGACCTGAAGGTTCTGAAGGTTAAGCACCTCCATTGAACATATGCTGAGAAAGCGATTCAGCTCTTTTTGTGTAAATTGCTCATTATTAAAGGACAATAAAAACAAAGAAACAAAAAAAAAAAACCACACACACATTGACTGATTTCAGGCTGCGTTTTTGCACCCTCTTTGTGTAAATTGCTCATTACAGTGGTTCCTTGTTTATCGCTGGAGTTACGTTCTAAAAATAACCCACAATAGATGAAATCAGCGAAGTAGACAGCTTTATTTTTTACAATTATTATAGATGTTAAGGCTGTAAAACCCCTCACTACACACTTTATACACTTTTTTCAGACAGGCATTAACATTTTCACACTTTTCTCTCTTGTTTAAACACTCTCAAAGTTTTCGTTGAAAAATAAGTCCAGTATTATAGATTGAAACCAAAGATCAAAACCTGTTGTCAGGCGCAAACATTCATCGCTGTCAGCAAAAGGTTCATAAAGCTTTTTAGCTTTTGTGCGGATAATGTTGGCATCCAGCGTAATGTTCTTTTTCCTGCAGTCACTCATCCACAAAACTAAAGCAGACTCCATCCTTAAGGGGGTCGCACACCGGATGCGCCACGTACATGACAGTTGGAAGTAAACACGGACGCGCACATTCGTATGTTATTTAAATTAAATTATTCAGATGGTGCTCTGTGGCGTGGCAGAAATATGAACAGTGTCCTGAGTCGTAGCTGGGCACCGCAGAAACCTATGTTTGCATGGCGCTGCATTGCGTGACGCATACGGTGTGCGACCCCCTTTATGATGGTCTTGCTGCGGACAGTTACAACCCTTTTTACATCCTTGTTGAAACTCACACTGCTAGCGATCTAAGATTTATGCTAATTTGGCAAGCTGAACGCATTCTGTACTGTACAGGAGACACGGAGGAGATTGATTGACAAAGGTCTACAGCCAATCAGGATGCAGAACACAATGCGCTGTAAAAAATATAAAAAAGCATGTCAAATTGCACAAAACAAAAAAAAATCTGCGAGGCTGCGAAAGGTGAACCGCATTATAGCGAGGGACCACTGTATAGGACAATAAAAAAACACAATCAATAACATCCACTGTTGACAAGACTAGACTACAATTATACACAGTTCCTCACATGTTGCACGTAGTTTCTCTCAGGATTAGCTGTCAGAAGTATAGAGCTCATGCAGGAAGGCTGAGTTGGACAGCTGGAATCTTGTGAATGAGACTGGACCATAAACAGTCACATTTACAGCAGGAGAAAACACTAAAACTGGAGCTTTGCCACAAACTCTCAAACTTGCGGACCAGTCCAGTTGTGTTGCCATAAGTGATTTTCCTCAGATGAAAACATTATTCTATGTGCACACATTTCTGAGGCTGCTACATTGGATGGAGGGGTACTGCATAGAGGGGTACAGTATTATTTTTTTAACTTTAGAGTTTGTGATGAATGCCATTATTCTTATGCAAAAGCTACTTTACATAACTATGATTCTTTAACGAAAATCTATACCAGCAGAGATATTTGTGTTTCAGTCTGTCCAAGCTGAATTAATAAACGTGTTATTGGTTGAAGCCAGCATTGTCTGGAAAAGAGGACAACACTTGGCATGGATGCAAAATGTTTATTCAGTTGTGAGGAAGGCCAGACATCCATCCAGAGGGAGGGAGGTGCTCATATAAGACTTCAGATCGGGACGAGATTTTGGATGGCTTTCTGCATGGATGAAAGGCTTGTCATGATGAAGAAATTTAAAGCTGTTTGTTCGCCGGTCATTCCTGCTTTTAACGAAATGCTTTCAGAGCACACATAATGCCCCCTTTTTATAAGATGTGAAATAAATCTTTGAAGTTTCAGTCCAAAATACACCCAAATAGGGCCACATTTGACAAGCTATAATAAAATGATCTGTGGGGTGAGCAAAAAGACATCATATGATTTGCTATGTGTCCCTTTAAATGCAAATGAGCTGTTGTTTTCCAAAAGAGGGCAGAGCTTTTACTGGCTATTCTGACTGAAACAACAAAATAAGCAAATATCATGCAGCCAAATTATCAGGAATTACCAGAGAAAAAGGTTACAACTTCTAGACTGAACAAAGGGGTCTGTTTTTTTAATTTGTCTCGCTTAAAAAATCTTAGATGATTTGACAGACCTCGGATCTTTTAATCGTGATAATAGACCTCTGGCTAATATGTTTCTTCAAACAAGTTTGTGAATCAGATTAAAATATCTGAATGAGTTGATCTGAGATATATGTGTGTGCTTGTGTTTGTTGTGAAAGACAGATCTGTTGATCCTCAAAATCATGATCAGCAGTGCAACGATTGGCTGGCAGCAAGACAACAGCATAATGACATCATCAGATTACTATTCAATTATCAGCCATTTAAGCCAGAGGTCACCAAACTTGTTCCTGGAGGGCCGGTGTCCTGCAGATTTTAGCTCCAACCCTAATCAAACACACCTGAACAAGCTAATCAAGGTCTTACTAGGTATACTTGAAACATCCAGGCAGGTGTGTTGAGGCAAGTTGGAGCTAAACCCTGCAGGGACACTGGATTTAACAGTTTGTTAAATGAATATCTTTTCACATTTGTTGCATTTGTGCAGGCTTTTATTGAGGCAAGTATTAAATTTAGCATTTCAAGTAGTTATACATTTAGAGCTGTTTTTTTGTTTTGATTTTTTTTTTGTGGCTGGTAGCCTTGTAATAAGCAGGATAAAGTACAACCAGGAGGTTGTTTTATCAGAATAAAGCCCTTCATAAAGCCTGTTGGGCTTTATTCTGCGATAACAACCTCCTGGATGTACTTTATCCCTTACTTATTAATCTCAGGCACAAAAGTGTAATCTTTAAACACTTTGAATATTTACCACCCCATGACAGCTTGTACCTTCATTTCTGAGTGTAGATTAAATAACAGTTTAAATTAATTTAATTTAGCAGTTTAAACTGGTTTAATGATTCTTTAAAATAACTTAACAGTATGTTTACATTTACGCCAATAATCCGATTTTAATCCGATTAAGACAGTACTACGATTAAGAGTCTACCATGTAAACAGCGATTTTTGATTAATTTAATTCGTCATAATCGAACTAAACAGAAATCGGATTAAGACGTGGAGTATGCTGATTTTAGTGGCATTATTGAAGTGCAGTACAGACATGTAAACACAGCAATCAAACTAAGGATTTTCGCCATAATTTGCGACAGGATAGTCTATACACACACGGCTGTTTCTCTGCACCTACTGTGTCAGTGAAGGACCACAGACACCTGCATCGTGAAATGCGGAGGTTTTTTCCATACGACGTGCGGTATCAAATTCCATTAAAACAACACTCTTCCAGCAGTTTATAGTCGCATCCAATATCTCGTTTGTCACGGGGGACATGCATGAAATGTTCCTGAATGAAAGAAAAAGTGCCAAACTGCAGTTAAAGTCGACAAATTAAAAGTGAAACACCCGAAATTACATGAAACTCCGGAGGAAACGTGGATAGCGTGATGACGCAATGACGTTAATCGAATTATGTGCTATAACATGTAAAACGGGATCTTGAAAGGAACATTCAAAAAGCAACTCATGTAAACCTTAATCATATTATTGTCTCATTCAGATTAAGATTAATAATGCAAATAATAAAAAAAAAATCAGCTTTTAGTATTATCTTCGGTTGAAAAAAGTCAGTTGAAATAATCATCTTTATATGAAATAAACCAGGTCAAACCGTGCGGGTTTGAGCTTACAGACCCGTTGCTATGACAACCACTCCTGGAGTTTTGAATAATTAAACTATCCTGGATCTTGTCAATAATCAAATCCAGCTAATAGCCGATTATTGCACCAAAACACTAAAAAAGGTCAGATTTTCATAATATGTCCCCAATAAAAGGAACAACATTATCTGTGCAATAAACAAACCATTTATATACAAGGTAAGAAGCTTTTAAGAGACCTGAATGCATTGCAAATGGAACCAGACTATACTTTTTTGGTTCTTATTTTGATTATTTTGTAAGGATTGATTAGAAGAGATCTACAGTTCTCAGTGCTGTGGCCTGCTCTTGTCGAAACCTTATCAAAGAAGTGCTGGCACAGTTCTAGCCTCAACAGAGGATTGTTCTTGGCAAAATGTGTGTCACATTTGATTAATACGTTGAGGAAGTTATTTGTATGTCTCTCAGGAATATGGTGAAGGCTGCTGCTGTATAGTCTGCTTTTAACACAATGAAGGCCATGAGTAGGGTGACTGAGGTTTTAACTTAAACACAATTACTGCGGTTTATTGGCGAGTTCGCAAGTTCACCTTTCAAACGAAGCGTTCCCTGCTGAGGCAAAGTATTGCTTTTGCAGCATGTCTTGCAAATGTTTTTTTTTTCTTTTTATTTATTTATTTATTTTATTTTATTTATTTTTACATACATTTTGCATTTATTTAAATTATTTGGCATTTTTTGCATATTTTGCAGCTTTTCTTTAGTTATTTATGCATTTATTTATGCATTTAATATTTGTGCTTTTATTTGTAGGTGATTTTTATTTTATTTTATTTATTTGAGTTATTTTGCATTTATTAATGATTTCATTTTGCAGCTTTTCTTTTCTTTTGTTTGTTTGTTTTTTATTTATTTATTTAGGCATTTATTTTGTATTCAGATTTGCAGTTTATATTTATTTATTTGTTTTTGGCATTTATTTTTGGTTTATTGTTGCAATTTTTCTTAAATTGATATATTTATTTAGGCATTAATGTGTTTTGTTGCCATTAATATATTTAATTTTTTTCATATATTTATGCATTTGTGTATTTTGTTTGCATTTTTGCAGTTTTGCTTTTATTTTGCATTTGCTGTCAATTTAATTGTCAGTTATGAATATGAATTTAATTTATAATTTCAATCTTTTTATTGGTCTTTTGTATGACAATACAAATTAAATATTGAGAGAGGTAAGCAGTAATATATTGTCTACTGTTAATCCCATCCCCTAACCTCTCACATGTGGGCATGTCCAAAACATATGCAGATGGTCAGCAGGTGAATGTTTGCAACGATTGCAAGCAGAGCTCCTTTCTGGAAAGAAATTAGCCAACTGAGCATTGGTTAAGTGAGCTTTAAATACTATTTTACACATCAAACCATGCCTAGCACGTAATGAAGAGGAATGCACCTGGGCTAAAATGTTATCCCATAGATCCTGTCATGAATTTAATTTATGCACTTATGTATGCAAGTATTGTTTACAGTTTTAATTAATTTTATGTATTTATGTATGCATTTTCTTACCTTGCAATTACGACTATGGATCCAATTATGTTTAAACTAAAATATTCATCTTGATAAAGGCAAATCTACCCAAATAATAGATGCACACAAAAGAGTGTCATAAAAGTCTTTACTGCATTTCGTTGCCTTGTACTTGTACATATGTAAGGACTATAAAGTTAAATCTAATCGAATGTAATATTGAAAGCATTATCGACATTATTTCAACTGAAAAACCTGTCCTTGCGTGTCATATCTCCTAATAGACGCACCCATCCACATTCAGCTCTGGTCCTGATTTGGCTCCTCTTCACTGTAACCCGAGACCACCCTGCTTGTCCTCCAGACTCACTGGAGTTAAACCTCTTCACCTAGCGGGTCTGTGACAGCTGCATAAATCCATGATCTCTCTAGAAGGATCCTCAGGTCACTCGTATCAACAGAGGAACCGTGCTGAGTCATTATTCCTCAGATTGAATAAATCAAACCCACTTCCAGTCAAAAGCTACAGTACGCTGACTGTTTGCGCTTCATTAGTGCTGGAGATTCGGAATATGGTGGGCCGGGCAGTAAATGCACTGATTAGATGCGTGTCAGGTGGGCTGTGTTGTCATGGGCTTTTTACAGAGCGAATACAGCAGAACTCAAAAGAGGACTCGATTAATGTGCAAATTCTGCTTTATCATGCTAATCAAATGTTCATTCAGCTGAATTATTCCATTTTAGATAGGGGGAAAGGAGACAGCAGCTTGTCCTTAAATATTTCTAGTCTTAATCTATGCCATAACAACAACAATTAGCTTGAAGAGACACGTTTTAAATTGTGAATTAATTCTGAAATTATTTACTTTAATTTCATATGGTTTTAAACTAATATCTTGATTTGTCTTTCTTTTTCATTTTTTTGGTTTTACTTTTGTTTTGTCTTTCTTGCTTTATTTTTCTCTCTCTTGTGTCTGTGTGTGTGCGCGTGTGCGTGTGTGTGTGTGTATAAAAGCATATTTTCAGCTTTTCCATAAAAGTACTGTTTATAATGACTACTATTATGACTATTAATTTTACCATTATGTTGTTTTATGGTACTTTTCATTATTTCGTTTACATTATTGTGTAAATGTGGAAGCCTGTTTGTGAAGTTTAAAGGAATGGCCACAATTGTTAGATGAACAAATTATTTTGTGATATAACACTAACAGCAAGTGTATGAAGAGGTCATATTATCACACATGAAGTAGGGCTGGGCTGATAAACGATATTATATCGAATCGCAATAACATTTATGTCGATAACAATGATAAGCTCTGGACTTTTTTACTTTGAATTGATCAAGAGCCAATCACACAGCATAAATGTGCAAAAATGGAATCTAGAAGTGTGTTGATATTAGAGATGCCAAAAGTGATCGGCCACTGAAAATAGGTTATGCTATTTAATGAACCCTCTAATTTTTGTGGCTTCAGTTATTGTTGGGATACTATTTTAAATCTGGAAGCATTAACAACTGATATCGAAATATATATTGTTATTGTTCAATATGAAAAGGATTAATTGAGATTGCATTTTTGCCATATCACCCAGCCCTAACATGAAGTGAGATTCAGTAAGGTTAACAAGAAGATTGTGAGATATACTATTCTTGAGATAAAAATATAAAAACTGAGAATTATACATGCAAATGTGTTTGGTAAATTACATTTTCATGCAGATAACAAACAAATAATCCTGCATGTAAAGCGTTCATTAAACAAAACAGCACAGTTAAGACATTTGAGACATTTTTCCACTGGGAAATATATTCATAAATGTATTAATAAACATTTAAACACTCAAATTATAATGACACTTATTTTTTGAGATTGAAATGGGGCTTGGATTTGTAGGTGTAATGTAAATTGAGAACATTATGCAATATATTTAATGTGGTTGTTGTGGACCCTTCAGTTTGGCATGTGGGGACTGGATGTGCTGATTACTGTACTCAGCTGCTGTGTGTCAGTCATTCATTCTCCAGATATTCAGGCCGTTTCTCTGTGTGTCTGTTGCCTCTGAGACTGACCCTCAGCTTGAGTTTCAGCCCTTGTGCGGGACGTTCGACCGGTGACTCACTCTTAAAGTGCTGGATTATCCAGAGCCCAGAACGTCACCACGGGGTCAGCGCTTAAACTTTTACAGGCCGAGAACCCAAAAGAGACACAGTGAGGCTATGAGAGTCTCATGGTCTTCATGAAGTACTTATAAAGCATATTTCATTCAGTTTTTCACTGACCAAAACCAATACAAAACATTCTAAAAAACAGATTAAAAATGTAAAACCTTTTTTTTTTTTGTAAATATGAATTACATATTCATGATGTAATGACATAAAACATTAAGTGATGTCATTTCATCTATGTCTAGGTCTTTTTATAGTTAACTGAAATGAATTCTAAAAACACTCACTCACTCACTCACTCACTCACTCACTCACTCACTCACTCAC
>CAIGQV010019950.1:4443445-4499058 GCA_903798115.1 Danio jaintianensis | reverse complement strand
CACTCACTCACTCACTCACTCACTCACTCACTCACTCACTCACTCACTCACTCACTCACTCACTCACTCACTCACTCACTCATCTTTTGGCTTAGTCCCTGATTTATCAAAAAGACTTTGATATTATTTTCTGCTGGATACCTGGTCATATGGGATTCATTGGAAATGAACGTGCAGATAAAGCAGCTAAGGAAGCCCTACAGTTACAAATAACAGAATGTAAAATTCCTGTGTCTGATGTTAAACCTGCTTTAAATATGTATATAAATGAGAAATGGCAAATGGAATGGGATGAATGCAGAAATAACAAATTGTATGAAGTGAATCCATTTGTAAATGAAAGAAATAATTACCATTTTGAAAATAGACATGACCAGGTTGTACATACGAGATGTAGAATCGGACATTCAAGACTTACACACACATATTTATTGAAACGGGAAGAAAAACCTATTTGTGATTTGTGTAAGAATATTTTGACGATAAAACACATTTTAATAGAATGTGTATTTTTGAAAGATATTAGAGAACGTTTTTATTCGGGAGATAATTTAAGGGAGATGCTTGAAAAGGTGCCTTCTGGAGCAATTTTAGAATATTTATCTTTAATCAAACTAAAAGATTGTATATGACTCTTTTCAGTGTTCTTTGCTGTTTTTTGTATGTTTGTTAAGAAGTTGATATGATTATATGATTGTATATTGTATATTTAATATGTACAATGTTTTGCCATGAATATAGCCAATGCTGCTGATATGGCATGAAAACCTAAATAAATAAATAAATAAATAAATAAGTCCCTGATTTATCAGCAGAATGACCCGCCAGTTACTCTGGCATATGTTTTATATGCCCTTCCATATGCCTTTGGATGCCCTTCCAGCCGCAATCCTAAAACATATAGACATTGTTGTTATTTATATAAAATAACATAATAAATGGCATATAATAAACAATAGCAGAAATGAAATAAACTTTTATACATAAACATTTTTATTTAGTTATGTTTGGTTGAAGCCAACATACGCTTCTTCATGTGACATTCATTCTAACAATGTGTGAATATGTTAAGTAATATTAGCAGCCACTAAAACATGACAGACATGAGTTAAAAAGTTAGCAAGTGATATGTTAATTTATGTTTGCGTAGTGTTAAAACATGCTAACATTTTTTTTTAAACATAGTAGCAACCGGTAAATTCATGTTAGCAACATGACCTGTGTTATCTACGTTAACAAGATTTTAAACATGTTAGCTATGTTCATTTATATTAAATTCAGTCAGTCAGTATTTTCAGTGAAAGCTGCTAGGGAATGGAACGGAACTCCATCCCACCAACAATTAGAAGATCACATACTTTTCGTTCTTTTCAGTTTCATGTTAAAAATTGGTTATTGACAAATCAGCATTGTCAGCATTAGTACTGTATTTTTGACACTTATTTGTACAGTTTGTCTTTGTTTTTTTCCCTCTACTGCTGCCATCAATCAGTTTTAGTTTTTTGCTTTTTTATTGTATTTTATATATGATAGTGTATTTTATGTTATTATGCTTTGTTCTATTTTAGGTGTGACTTTTAACATTCTGTAAGGGGTCTACAGATGAAAAATAGCCATTCTTGGTTAATTCTGGCACATTTTACAGTAATGTGTATTAATGTGCTTTGACCCTGTAAACAAATAAACTAAACTAAACTAAAACTAAAACCAAAATATCCTAACTGTTGAAAATATTAGCTATATGCAAAACCATGTTAGAAATGTGCTACTAAAATGCTCATTTATGTTAGCAATGTGTTCCTTTCCTTTCCTCTTCCTCTACATTTCCTCTTCTAACGTTCTGACAAGGCTGAAATAAAAATGAATACAAAAAAAAATCAATACATAAAAAAATCTAATATAATGTTTTAATGTTATAATATATAATGTTTTTTAGCGAAAATGAAAAAGAAATAATATCAAAAGTTAGAGCCAATAAAAAATATGAATAAAAATGTTATAATAACATCTAAAGTAGTGCTTGGTCTTGATTCACATGATAATAATACAGCTGTATTTGACACATCAGTGGTTTGTCTGTAGCCAGTTCATATTACATGTTATGCAAGTTACAAAAACCGAAAGCTCAGTTCTGCCCAGAGACTGTCAGCGCCTCTGTCTCCACGGGGCACTTAGAGGTGAATCACGCACCTGCTGGAGCTCTGGTCATCCTGGGACATGCCAGCGAGAGGGAGTCAGCGCGCAAGCATTTGTTTGAGTGAAAGAATTGACAAACATGCCATACTGCACTTAGAAAGAATTTCAAGAGCCAAACACATTTCACAGTACTGTGGCACTCTGCACAACTGAAGCATTGGGAACAATAACCCATCAACAACAACCAAATCGAATTAAATGGAGAAACAGGTTCATCATAGTACCTGTTAATGTTCATAGAAGCTTTCCAATCTCTAAAAGTGTCTTTGTAGAAATTTCTTATGATAAAATGCCTGCAGTTGAAATTCTAACAATAAGTTACTGGTGAAACAGCTTTGATAAATCATTTAGTTATCTGATCTGATCTCATCTCATTTAGTTAAAGTCATTTAATTTTGTATACATGTTTTATAGCATTGAACGCCAGTGTTGATGTTAATGCATTACTGCTTATTATTACTGATTAAATGATCAGTTTATTTTTTTTTTAGCAGCAGTTATATTGTTTTTCCAAGTATTGATCAACAGCTCTCCTGTTCCTGTGTAGAGAGAAATCAGATTGAGCTGTGTATGACGCATAAACATGGTACTTTAATGTACTTCTACATACTGTACTTCTAGCTTAAATGTGAACATGCTTTTACTCATCTTACTTGCACAAAAACAGATCTCCTAAAATGAATAGAAATACAAACTCTGAGTGTTGCACTGAGTGTTTCTATTCAAGCATTGTTCTTCATTGTATTTGGCAGCACAGCCAAAACGTTTGTGCTCAACTGTATCTGAATTAGCTTTTTTTAGTCTAACAATTATACTATTTACATTTCACATTTGATGTAAAAGGACAAAACATTTGTCAAAACCAAAGTATTTTTTGTATTCTTATGAATTGGGGTTGATTGATATGGGTTTTTCTCTTGCCAGTTTTGATATATGGACTATATATGATGACAATTGTTTTTTGGCCATTATGTTTGGCTGATTTGCAGCCCCCACCCCTTCTTCTAATAAGAGTTAAAGTTAAGGTTAGTTTCAATCATCAGTTAAGTATTTAGATGAGATACAGAAATCTTAAAAAACAATTAAACAAAAAATTAAACAAGTATTGAAAAGGAAGAAGTCTGTCCATTTTGTCCACTATAATGCACGTCTTTTAGATCATTGACATTAATCAAATTTCACCATGTAATGACAGATAACAACTGAAAAAGTTAAAAGGAACTATTTCACTAACAAATATGAAAATAATGGCATTTGTTATGTGTGAACCCATTTGATAGTGAAATAGGGATTTTACATATGATTTTATAGTTGGTTTTATGACAGTAAGTCAGTCTCTTAAAATGACATTGAGCTTATATGTTTGTATCAGTGACGTAACTTCAGAGGTGATCCCTAAATTTGCAACTATCAAACTTCATGCTGGTTGATCGAAATGCATTAGGCTTATCCATAATCAAAATGACAAAAATCTCAAAACAGTGATGAGAATGCAGCACGGAACTGACAATACTGATAAATAAATGACAATATAAAATCTACTTGGCTTCAAATTCTGGGGCAACACAGCCGTACGTGACCTTGCTAATTATGAACAAGCAAAGCCCAGTCCAGATGGAAAAAAGCAAACATGAAAGTAACATACACATTGCTTTCCTTAAAAAGTTACTTTTTAAAATAAGCAATGCAACATTGTAATATATTACTTTTAAAAGTAACTGTCCCCAACACAATCAAAGACAGATTTTTTCATTCTTGAACGCAACGGCCAATCAGAGGTGTTCAGATTAGTCAGAATCCACTCATTATTCAAACCATAAAGAGCTGAGTGTGTTTCCTTTAAAAGTGTTAACCGGCATTCAAATTTCCTCCAAATATGTTATATACTAGTTTGCATTTGTGCCAAAACTAAACGAAAGTTAAAAAGAGAGTGTTAGTATGAGGCGGTTGGTGAACGTGCAGATTTTAGTCCCTAAAGGTCCAGTTTAGGATCTCACAAAGGCAGACTTTGCTTTTATCATGAGCATAGCAGGAAAAGCATCCCATTAAAGAGTAATTACAAAGGGCCACGGCTCTAGAGCTTAGGGAGGAGCTTCTGAAGACTGCCAATTCTACAGGATCATTTTTCAGATAAGGAGACGTTTGCTTAGGACTGTAGTTTAACATTGGGAAACAATGAGGCCCATTTTACAGGTGCATTACTCCTGCGTCCTGTGTGTTTGCACAGTTCATCCATCACTGGAGGATAACAGCCTTAGTACAGTATTATTTCACCCACTTCATAAGTGTATTTATATAGCCTGTGACGCAAACAGCAATATGTTAATGATTAATGATGCTGGATCATTGAAGTATTGGAAATGAATGCAGACTCGGTGTTTAAAAAGATTTCGACATTGTAAAAATGTGTTGTGCAAAAGATGCGGTTAAAGTATTTCATAGACTATTAAAGTAAAGTCTGTAAATAAGGCTCAGATGAAATGTGCATGTATGCTCATTGGTTACACACTTAAAAATAAAGGTTTAAAAATGGCTTTTGCAGCAATGCCATTGACAAACCATTCCAGGTTCTAGAGTATGGCTCTTAAAATAAAAGTTTCGTGTTAATAATCAATGAACATTTAAATAATTTAAAGATCCTTTAAACACCTTAACTTTTTGTGCACTGAAAACGCTGAATGTGAAATTTTTATCATGCGCTTAAAAATAAATAAATAAATAAAATAAAATTATAAATATATATATATATATATATATATATATATATATATATATTAATATATATTATTTTTGTAAAATACCGTATTTAATTAGCTTCTTTCAATTTTTTGAAGTACTAACATGGTCACCAGAGCCGGGAACGCCCACAAAAAAATATGAATTCTTTTCGCTTTATTTTATATTGAAAAATCGCTGTGTAAAGTTTTTCATCTATGATAACTTTAAAAATCCAAATCTTAAGTGTTCTGTTTTGCCAAATAAACATATAGAGCTGGTAGGATGACCACTTGCTCCCCTTTTTGTTGTAGAGCACAGCATTTTGTTTCAGACATTGCATCGTGAAAATATCTCCCGTTTTCATCAGTCTTTTGGTTTAATTGTGGTATTAAGAAAATGTACATGCGTTCTTTCCTTTCATGTAAGCCCTTTATTCTTTTATGGTGTAGTTTGTTTCACCTATTTGACAAACCGCTGTCTTAAATGTGGAGCAGTGATTCCCTGAACTTAAATTACATGTGAAATAAAGACATTGTGTTGCAATGTGTTGTAGTTGTTTTCTGAAAGGGTCTAAAGCAGGGGTGCCCACACTTTTTCAGCATGCGAGCTACTTGTATATCAGTTAGATCATTTTGACTTGGTCATTTATAAGTGCAAAGCATATGTTTATTTATAAACATATTGAGAATTCTGTATTTGTACAATATATATTAAAGTACCTTGCATAACTGTATGAACCCATATTGTGCAATAGCCTACAACTCTGTACATATTTTTGTCATTACCTTACTCTGATAACTTGCAGTGAATGGAATCAGCCAGGGAAGCATAGTCCAGACAGTAGCTGCTGATAGCCAGCCTCAAGCACACTACCAAATGATCATCAGTCATGGTGGAACGATATTTAGACTTAACCGCACCAACTTCGCTAAGTGCTGCAAAACTATAGCCGTGAAGTTGGAGCAGTTTTACGTGCATGTGTGGTTACCCATGCGTCAGAAAAGGTCATGCGATCCACCCACGCTACCTTTGCGATTGACCGGTAGAATGCGATCGATGTATTGGGCACCCCTGGTCTAAAGGAACATATACGATCTGACTGGCAGAATACAAATATTTTTATTAGGTTAGATACAGTTTAAGTTTATGTTTTAGTGTTGGTATTGTCCCATGTCACATACAAACTTAGTAATTGTCCCACATTTAGTTTGTTTGGTGATGGTCACTCTAGAAGTCTTTGTACTGCATCACTATGCCTCTACTCATTGCCCCCAGCTATGACACCACACCGATCAAGTCTGATGTACCTTTCTTACTCAGGCAAAAACACAATCAAAACACATGGTGATGAGAAATTCATTTAATGAACACAGCAGAGAAAAAAGGCACACTCATACACACAACTGTTAAACACCATCATGGTAACGCACATGAAACTTAAGTAATGCAGTTAACATTAATTATTGAAATAAGATGCAACAAAAACCTCTAATGTACATCACTGAGGAGAAAAAAAGCTTAAAAACTGTAATGTCATAAAAAAAACTGTCATTCAGGGAATTCTGAAAAAATCCATTTATGGTTATTTATCATACGCATTAATGAAATGTACTGTTAAGCAGTTTGCCATTTTTTTTTTTTGTGTGTGTGTGTGTGTGTGTGTGTGCATTAAAATCACTGATATTTTTTTGGACCGCCAATGCCTGTTCAGAACCTTTTGTTTTTAAGTGCATCTGGCCTTTAAATAACATTGACTCATGTAATGACTAATCAAAGTGACATTAAATGTTTTGAGATCATGTAATTGTTCGGCAGCAACTCAAAAATGTCTTTGCCATTCAAACACACGATGATGACGTAGTTTTCGTGAGAACGTTAAACCCGGATTCATTTTCCTGATTAAGAAAACCCCATAAACACAGTTCCTGTCAGTTTCAAAGGAGCATTGCCTCATTATGCAAGTCCTCGTCTTGATTAAGTTTTTTTTGTTGTTGTCTCTCTTTGTTTGAAGTGAGAAAAATGAGAACCGCATCAATTGACTTGCTAAGCACTATCAAGAATCTTTCATCCTGGTTGCTGTGGCAATAAGCTCCTTTATCCTCTATGGAAAGCGAAACCCTCTGTGTGACTAATTAGAGATGTTACCCACCTCGTCAATGAAACACTGCATCTGCTGATTACTTTTTCTAGGGCTTTTATCATCTTATTGTTTATAATAAATAACCTTTTTATGATTCTTTGACTAATAGCGCTTTCAAAAAAACAGCAGTCTGTTCGTCAGAAAATACTGAAACAAAATGTGTCATGGTTTCTACAAATTGCATCATAGTTTTCAAATGGAATAACTTTATTTTAACTTAAAATAATAATACATAACCATTAGATACGTAGATGATGGTAAAATTGACAAATTGACAGTAAAAAAATGGCAGCTGTGGTTTTTTGTGTTAAAAATACGGTTAAAGTAAACATAATATAAATTATAAACAATTTTTAGTAAACTACCATATTTAATTAATTTAAATACTTTATTTTAACTTGAAATAAAACAATACATAACAAGTAGATATATGATGTAAAGTTTTCTTTTCGCAATAAAATCTTAAAGAGCCCCTATTATGGGTTTTTGAAAATGACCTTCCATGCAGTGTGTAACACAGCTCTAAGTGAAGTGAAATATCCAGCTAAGGCTTAAATCTGAAAGTGCACCGTGTTTAAAACTATTCATCTATAAAATTAATCTATAAAAGAGTCGACTCATAGTGGTTCGAATGAATCGCTGCAGTAACGAGTCTTTAGCCGTGCCGGCGTGACGTCGATACGTAACTCAAGCCCCGCCCATTTGTTGCATGCGCAGACCCGGGAAAATTTAAACCCCCGGCCCGGCCCACAAACACTGTAGAAAGAAAAAGAAGACAAAGACTGTAGCAGATCCCGGTTCAATCATGTCGCGAAGACGCTGTGCTCTGAAGTGTGAGGGAAAGTTAGTGTTATTTTCCCTACCCAAAGATGAGGCTGTGAAGAGTATATATTTTATAAATATATTTTAAAACTGAATAAAAAACGTGTGCTAAAAAATATGAACATAAAATATAAAACTTGTCTTATAATATGTCTTAAAGTGTTAGCAATTAAAGAATGTTACAGCATACACTATATCCATTATGTACTACAGCTGTCTTAATCACCAACGATCTAATCCTGGCAGATCACTGGTAAACATGCAGATCACTATAAGGACTACAAATCCGCTGGTATATGAACTACAAGTTCCAGTTATGCACCACACACACTCACATCGGTTCCTGATGCTGACTGACTGCAAACACACAGCCGGAGGATTGTCAAAGACTGATTACTAGGACTTTAAATACAGCGCACACACACACATCTGTGCTGAGTCTTGTTATACTGAATTGTGAACATTACGACACGTTTTCCTTGCCTTCCGTGTTTGAACCTTGCTTTGTTTTATTTGTTTACGTTGCTTGCTGCCTGCCTTTTGACCATCCGCCTGTTTTATGATGACTTTGGATTGCCTGTGTATACCCGTTTGCCCCTGTGTTGACTGCTGCCTGTCTGACCATTCTGCATAATAAACCTGCATTTGGATCCGCACTCCTTTGTCAGCATCCACTTCACATTATTACAGCACTGAAAATGCATAAACATTAGTTTACTTAATCTTAACATTGTTTAGTTTAATAAAACAAATGCCAATCACTTCAGTGAATCGTTTACTGGAGACTCACTCTTGATGAATCATTTGAATGAGTTGACTTTTGAACAAATTTCAGTTCTTCCACAAATGCCACTTAGCATTTAGCATTTATCCAAAATGACTCACAGACACAAAACGTGAACACACGCTCGACTCGAACCTGCGACCTTTAGATCACAAGTCCTACTCTCTAACCACTCTAAGACCACAGCTGTCCCAATACAATAAAATCTCATTAGTAAACATTAGCTAATGCATTAACTTTAGCAGTAAGAAATAGCTAATAGCTACATTGGTGGTTTTTGTGTTAATGCTAGTTTTAAAGACTATGGCTTTACTAGTTATTTGTTCCATCAAATGACTTGGATTTATTAAACATTAAGAAATAAACATTATGTAAGATTAATAAACGCTTTACTCATAGTCTTAATGTAAAGTGTTTGCATTTACATTTACATTTAGTCATTTAGCTGAAAGTGTTATTGAGCAATAGGCCTACAGAGGGTCAGAACATTTTCAGTCAATTACTCATGCATGTCATAGGCCAGATTAACATGTGAAAATGTTTGTTTGAAAATAAATGTCCTGTTAATTCTTTAAGCATTTGGTGCTTTGATGAACATCACTAATACAACAATCTACTAATTTTTATTAGGCCTCCTTTAAGATACGCTGCAAATTCCTTAGCAGGATAGCACTCCTTCTCATACCTCAGCCTCCACATCAAAGTTCCTGAAAGCAAAGAAGGTCAAGGTGCTCCAGGATTGGCCAGCCCAGTCACCAGACATGAACATTATTGAGCATGTCTGGGGTAAGATGAAGGAGGAGGCATTGAAAATGAATCCAAAGAATCTTGATGAACTCTGGGAGTCCTGCAAGAACGCTTTCTTTGCCATTCCAGATGACTTTATTAATAAGTTATTTGAGTCATTGCAGAGATGTATGGATGCAGTCCTCCAAGCTCATGGGAGTCGTACACAATATTAATTCTTTTTCCACTGCACCATGACTTTATATTCTATACTGTACATTATTTCTGTTAAGTGACAAGATTTTTGTCTAAGCAAAGTCAGACCTTACTGTCCTAATTAAATAATAAAAAAATCAAGGCATGATCATATTTTATTTTGGTAAAATAAGTGTAATCCAGAGGCCTTTGCCTTTCATATAAGCCACTTCTGATGCCAAATGATCAACTAGAAGTCAAGTTATTATTTGTTGCTCCTAAAACTTGGATAAAAAATAGGCGACAATACTTTTGTCAGGTAGTGTATAAGAAATGTGTATAAGTAATAACTAATAAATCACAGTATTTTGAAGTAGCTGCATGTTCACTATCACAATATATTGTTACTGAATATTGCAAGAGATTTTTTTTTTTTAAATTAGAAAACTGGTTTGAGGCCGTGACTTTTTTTCAAATTTTGCTTTTACATTATCAACACAACCTACTGTAAGTAAAAAGGTCCTGTTATGGTCCTCACATTATGGCTGCTTTTCTTTAACTCTGAGCACCTGGCAGTCCCCTATATCGCACAGCACTGCTGCTGAATCCATTTATCCAATGAGGGAGGTTTAATAATCATCAGAGGCAGCGCCGTTTGGGGAGAAAGGTGGCAAAAAGCTGGGTCAATGGTTTCAGAGGAAGGGCACAGACAACCGCTGTAATGAGTTTCCTG
Organism: Danio jaintianensis; assembly: GCA_903798115.1. Lineage (NCBI taxonomy): Eukaryota > Metazoa > Chordata > Actinopteri > Cypriniformes > Danionidae > Danio > Danio jaintianensis. The sequence goes on along the minus strand of CAIGQV010019950.1, from coordinate 4,488,744 downwards.
GAAGCAGCTGGCAGAAATGCAGTCTGCCTTCAGTAATTGTGAAATAATGGCTGCTCACCACTGAGAGAGGAGATGTGCACAAGCTTAAAGATAGAAGTCAAATGGCTCTCTCAATCCGAATAAGTTTGATGGGAAGACCTCGGATTGTCGCTCTCCATTTCTGCTTGTATAGGGTGGAACATTAAGCTGTTGTAAGTTCAGTGGAGATTCAGAGATTTCCTTTTTTTTTTGACTCTAATAACTTCCTGTTGTTATCATCATTATTAAGGATCCTGCTGTTGGGTCGTTGGGTTGTTCACACTGATGGGGATCAGATCACTGGAGGGAAGGGCTGCACTACTGTACAGTATATCTGGGAGAAAAACACATTCACATATTTTTAATGTGACTATATAATATTATTTAGAAAAATAAGAAATATATTGTTATCATACCTTTGTACATTAATAATAAAAAACATTTTCTTTTGTTTCAATCAAAGTTGATTTTAAGTTATTTATTTATTTTTATTCAAATTGTGAAAGCATAAGTCAGCTTTAATTAGTTTCTCCTGTAGATTAGAATGTGTCCTCTTTATTTCTGTGCAGAACGTTTAACTATATTTTTACCATTATTTACAGAAGACATTTACTAAAATGTTATTCAGTGTAACAATAGTTTATGTACCAAAAAAGGCATATTTAGAAGAAGAATCATTTCATGACATATTTAAAACTCCATTTGGGATTGTGCAGCAACAAACTACTCATTAGTTGTCATATTATAAATATTACCGTTTTGGAAACACATACTTTCCATACTATCCTTTAAAGATGTTTATTATTATTATTACAGTAGAGTTGCCAGAGGTAAATATCAGCTACTGTATAATAGGGCTTCAAATATTGTTTAAAGGGTTTACAATGTTTAAACATGTTTGTATGATGTCGTTTTCAACTGAAATCTCAAATGTTTTTGTGTTTTAGTCATTTATTTACACAGCAACAGTTTTGTGAGTACAATTTTTAAATTGTAATAAGCAATTAATTTAACAATAAAATTATTATTTCAATTGAAACTACAAAAATAAAAATGTAGGGTGTCGAGTGTCGAGTGTGGGTAGAACGATCGCCTCACAACAAGAAGGTCGCTGGTTCGAGCCTCGGCTGGGTCAGTTGGCATTTCTGTGTGGAGTTTGCATGTTCTCCCCGTGTTCGCGTTGGTTTTTTTTGGGTGCTCCGGTTTCCCCCACAAGTCCAAACACGTGCTATAGGTGAATTTTGTAAGCTAAATTGTCCATAGTGTATGTGTGTGAATGAGTGTGTATGGATGTTTCCCAGTGATGGGTTGCAGCTGGAAGGGCATCCGCTATGTGAAACATATGCTGGATAAGTTGGCGGTTCATTCCGCTGTGGCGACCCCAGATTAATAAAGGGACTAAGCTGAAAAGAAAATGAATGAATGAAATAAAAATGTATGAAAACTGCAACGTCATCCACATTTGTATTTTCATGTTCAGTCTATAGGCATATGCCTGTACTTGACAACCAAAACAGATATGGTGAGCTGCAGGACTTTTGTGGCCTGACATTCAAAATGCAGTGTTTTGGTCATCTTTATGGATCACATTCTTTGTTTAGATGATTCAAATTATGCTTAGTTTCTCTGCATAACAGTCACAAAAGCTAACATGGTTTCCTACTGTTTCTGTTCTCTACAGATTGATCATGCTGCTTCTACTTTGAGTCCTGAAGTCAGTCTCCTGCACAGATCCAGGAAGCTGCTGGCCCAGGCGGTGTCATGGCCGCCGGTCTCCCCGTCGCAGATTAGATTTCGGGCTTCTCCTCCTAGAACCAGCATTGCAGCTCATCTGAGCGGGGCCCTGCTGGAGGCCACAGCTGCTCTCGGGGCCCGCACGTCACTGCCCAGCTTCACTGTTGGCTCCACAGGACGAGCAATGCTGAAAGGTAAAGAAACCCACCACTTTTCTGTCATACTGATGTTTCATACTGCTGTTTTTACATTTAATGAAGGAATTCACCACTGGCAAGATAAACTTTTAATAAAACTTGGAGTCGAAAAAATTAATCTTACATACAATTCTGTGAAATGACAAACAGAGGAAAGGACTGTCCCATATGAGCTGTCCAATGGCAGGAAGTTCGATCTGTAGTTTCATCACTAAATGACAAACTTAATTGTATCTTTTGCTGATGAATAAATGGTGATATCAAGGTGTAGGTTGCTCACAGAAAGAGTATACATTTGTTTTTGTGTATATCTATATACACAAAAATATACACAGTACACACAAATACATGTTGTAAATATATTCACATGCAACAAGTTGGTAGTGTAAATTCTAAATGTGCAATAAATGAAGCAAAGAGAATTAGCATCTTTCGCATTGTATAGACTAATTTCATGGCAAACTGTAGTTACGAGTAGTACACTGTTGTCTGTAGAAGGGAATGCAAATATGCAGACATGTAATCAGTATTGTTAACTAAACAAATAGTGTGTATAAAACATCATGGGAGTCCATCCCAACATAGAATAATATTTTATTATTCTTACTAATATTTTATTATTATTACACTGTAGTTCCAAGGAATATGTACTGTAGTTGCCAAAGGATATTGTATTTACTTGCTACATAATCCCAGAACCATGAAACTTAACCTGTCAATTCGTGAAACTTGTTGTTCTTCCCAAATGTTGATTGTGGTCTGAGGCTGAAATTAATTGAAAGACAACTCAGCCAAAGCAGAACAGTACTTTCTATTCAGGTTGAAAAGGATATTTTTCTATAGCACAGAGGCTGTTTTTCTCTGTGAATCTTCATTGTCTTTGTGTAGATTTGCTTTGATTGGAATGTGAAAAGGACTCCCTAGAGATCACTAACTTTGTTTTCCCACAATGAGCCCACCAGTGTTGACTTGGGTTTCTGGAAGAGCTGATATTTTTCATCTTCTCACAATGGCTTTCTTGTCATTCTGATGCTTGTTCGTTATGTTTTATGTTGAAAGTGATGCTTTAAATGCTACGAATCATGTTTTCAGCTGCTCTTTGTTATGATTTGTTTTGAATATGCAAAATTATAAATGGGGAAAAATTGTTCAGAAATGTAAAAAACAAAAAATGAACATGAACAAAATGAAATGGCTTTTTAGGAAAAATATAAAGTCGATTTCATAGGGAATTTGTTAAACTTTTGTAACAGCCAGCAAAATTATAGACTATTAGTGTCAATATTAGCATAATGATTGAAAATGGTTTCTTTTGTTAAGTGACTTTGCTGTAATGACTATGTTTACATGGACATCAGTAATCGAATTATTTGCCTTAATTTGAATAAGACAATAACATGATTAAGGTGTTTACATGAGTTGCTTTTTGAATGTTCCTTTCATGATCCCATTTTACATGTGATAGTACATAGATCGATTAACATCATTACGCCACCATTCAACACTAGATTCCACGCTTGACAACTGCCGTGTATGCTTCCTGTCTCAAAATGTAGCGAAAAGTACTACAAAACGGTAATAGTTTAAGGTGTCTGTACTGCACTTCAATAATACGACTTGTATAGGAATACTCCACATGTATTAATTCGATTTCTCTTTAGTACAATAATGACTTTAGTCAGATTAAGGTCATCAAAAATCGCTGTTTACATGGTAGACTCTTAATCAGGGTATGTCTTAATCATATTAAAATCAGAGTATTGTTGTCCATGTAAACATACTCTGTGTTAGTCTTTCATTCTAAAGAGAACACAGCAGTTTTGTTTGCTGGAAGATGATTTATGAGGAGGCCTCTTCCAGGCGCCGCAGAAGCAGGTTATGAACTAATGAAGATCATTTCTCCTGTGTAACGTGAGCAATGCGGGGGAGAAGGGCGTCTGCCTTTGACTTCCTCACCCCTCGCCTCTTTCTTTCTGCTCGCCGACCTCTTCTAACAGCGCACTTCAAACGCCTGCTTTGATTTGCTAAAAGTCAGACAGCGCTGTCTCTTTAATTTGATTCTGGCTGCGTTAGCTTATCACCTGGCGCTCATCCATTTGCAGAGTAACCTTCAAGCCCTTGGTGAGAAATGTCTGTGTAAAATGATCCTCCGTGATTCCAGCGCTCTCTGGACTAATTCCAGTTGACATGACGTCTGTGTGGGACCATGAGTCAATGACCCTGGTATTTGTGGCCTCATAATTAAATACACAAGCATAATTTTTTTTCTCGCGCAAGCTGTGGGACGTTCAGCCATCGAAAGCCAAAATGCAATCTGGCCCCTCTCACTGGACATTCTCACCATGTTTTTGGCCTTTTAAAAACATAGCGAGAGGTAAAGATGTTCTGGGAATTAAGTGCCACCAAACATTTTGTTGTGTGCTGAGGTTTATTAGCTATTTGTGGCGGCAACAGCAGCAGCATTGGTTACAGTCTGTAGAGAGTTTTGTTGGATCAGTCGGTGAAATGTTTTTGTTTTTGCAGATTGAACCAATGTGGCCATGGTCCACGTGGTTAATTTTTGACTCCATACAGATGTCTTGTGTTTATTTTAGGAGATGGCAGTGTTGTGCACCTGATATCTGTTTTCCCTTTTTTCCCCTTTTGAAATAGGTTTTTTGGCCATTCAGATGCAAACAACTAGCTTTTGTTTACATTTCCCTGCAGTTTTTTGCTGCAGACGTGGATAAAACAAACAAGCTTCAGGGTTTAGCAGTAAGAATGTCCAACAATAAGGGCATTTCAGGCCAGACTGCACAGTCACTTGCACCACTGATTTAGCCACTATTTTATATTTATACATTTTTGGAAATTCATTCATTCATTGCATTTATGCATTCATTCTTTTTTGGGGAGGGTTATTAAACATTATTGTTGCAGTGATGTTTTCCTTTTTTCTTTTTTTTTTTCTTTTTTTACAGTAAAAGCTGTTATAGTTTGTACATTATTTACATTACAGTTGTAAAATTATCAGCTTCTTGCATATTTGCTTTTTTCGCAAAGACACAATACAATGCATTTCCATGTTTTTGGAAAAAACTAATCTTACTTTAAAGCTTTATTTGATCAAAAATACATATAGTAAAGCAGTAAAACATAGTATTCATTCATTTTCCTTCGGCTTAGTCCTTTTATTCATCAGGGGTCGCCACAGCGGAATGAACCGCCAATTTATCCAGCATAGTCTTCCAGCTGCAACCCAGTACTGGGAAACATCCATACACACTCATTACGGCTAATTTAGTCTATTCAATTCATCTATAGCGCATGTCTTTGGACTGTGGGGGAAACTGGAGCACCCGGTGGAAACCCACGCAAACACGGGGAGAACATGCAAACTCCACACAGAAATGCCAACTGGCCCAGCCAGGACTCGAACCAGCGACCTTCTTGCTGTGAGGCGACAGTGCTAACCACTGAGCCACCATGTGGCCCCTGAAATATTATTACAATTTAAAATTGTAACTATTTTCAGTTTTAATTTAATGATGTAATGTATTCTTGTGATGCAGCGCTGTCTGAACATTTCATATCAACAAGAAAAAATATTTTAAATATGAAATTTGAAAGGAAAACATCTAATTAAAATATACATTTTTACACCATTATAAAGGTCTTTACTGCTGAATTAAACTATTACTTTACAAAAAAAATCATGACCTCAAACTTTTTGACCAATATTTTTGAACTTGTGTACATAAAATAAATGTTTTCTAGCAAATACACAATTACTTTCATGACTAGCCAACACAAATAGACTTGTTGCTGAGTCCTGAGCTTGGAGAAGTTTTACATTTAAAGACTTTAGTTTTAACCCTGTTATTCACAATAAAATAGTTTTAATAAAAACCCTTACATTTAGAATGGAAGATCCAGAGAGTTTTTAAATAACTAATACTCTAGGATCAAACAAAAATGTACAATTTGGGGAGATTTTATTATAAAATTAAGAATCATAATCTGAAGATGTCTGTTGATTATGACCCTAAATACACCTTTTCCACTGAAATGGTGCTTTAGCAGTTTGTAGTCGTTCTCTAACATTCTCTAATGTGCTCTTTGAGTTAGGTTTTATTTGAAGTCTGTGGCTTTCCTGCTGTTGTAGTGGTTTTATCTTTAACATCCATCTCTCATCTACGCAGCAGCAAAGGCTTTTATTATCCCCATCCACAGGGGTCAGGTTCACTCCAGAAAGCCTTTTGTTTGGGAGCGTCCAGGTGGAGTTCTCCATCAAAAATCGCAGGTTTTGATTATTAATGAACACTCATTTTAGGACAATTATAAACTAAAGAGTGGTGTGGCAGATACTCAAAAAACATACGACAGCATGCAAACGGTTTCAGTGGTGATAAATGGAGATGGACAGGAATAGTGCTGGCTGGGGTCAGGTCAGGAGAACACACACACACACACACACACACACACACACACACACACACACACACACACACACACACACACACACGCACACACTCATATATGTGCTGAATGAGAGGCGACTCTAAGCTCGTAGAAAAAATGCAAACTCTGAGACCTTTGCCACTTAAGGTGACGCATTACGCACGGCCCAGGTTTTGGTAAACTAAAATTAAATGCGGTGTATTTATATAGCTCTGAGATTTGGTATGATGCACGTGCATCAAATATAAAACCATTTTTATAGCATTATAGAATGCATTATACACTCATATGAACTTAAAATAAATTAATGTTGCGATTATTTTCAAGTTGCTTCAAACCTCTGTGACTTGTTGTCTGTTATGTTGTAGAATTCATATTATTAAAAGGTCTTCTATAAAATATTGTGGTTCCTTACATAAAATTAGACAGTGACTAAATGCTTTCAAACTCCAAAATCCACCATAGATTGTGTCCATTCCATTTTTTTGTAATCCAGTTAAGTGGATATTCATGTTCCACTTTGTTATAGCTCTCAAATTTCCCTCACACTTCCACATATTCAGAAGAACTGTAACACTGTAATCTCTTCTTTACTGCCCAAGTTTTTGAGACCACTAGTTTGGGGCAAATGGGAGTAAAATGACTCGTATTGGGGCTCGGGACTAACATCTGAGAGTTTTGGCACCAATGCCACTCCTTATTTGGTTGCGCTGCACAAGTAATATTAATAATATTCTAAGTTTTGTCTCAGAAATACACATTTGACAGCAGCTTGACTTGAGAGTAGCAGGAGTTTGAGTTGTAAATTCCAGATATAAATTAATTTTCACTAACAATAACAACCATCTGTAATAATTTGAACAGCCTCATCTTTTGTAGATCATCTTGCACAAGTATACTACCATAGTAAAAAAGTAGACTAACTTTGATTTCAGTGACATTTGTTATGGAAAAAGAGAAATGTAAGGACATTTGGTACAAAAATGTCTTAACCAAGACATTTAAAAAAAAAAAAAATAATAATACAGTAATACTTAAAGTACCAATTCTCACGATTGACTATACTGGCTTATTACCTGCCAATTATAAATTTTTCTAAAGTTTATTAGTACTTGTAAAATACATATTCATATAATCTTGTTCTACATCCCTAATCCTATACTAGGATTAGGGATGTAGCCTAACTACTACCTTAATAACTATTAATAAGCAGAAAATTAGAAGTTTATTGAGGCCAAATTCACAATTAATAGCAAGAATTGTACCTTTGATGACCAAAATAACAATAAAACTCGATATAAATGTCCAACATTTCTGCCAATGAGCTTCTATATAAAACTATGATTCATTTGATTTACTAAATTCTGTAAGGTAAGTGATTGCAAACAATTTATTTGGGCTGAATTTAAACAAGCAAATTAAGTTGAACATTACTAAATTGAATTTGTTTGTTTAAATTAATCTCATATAAATTGTTTGCAACCACTTACCTTAAAAGTTATTTGTAAATCCAATGAATAATTTGTTTCAGTGTGCATACTACAAATTTACTGTTTCTACCGTATGAAAAGCCTTGATACCTGATCGTTGTAGTCATGTTTTAGCTGTTTTCTGCATTTGATATTACTTTTGGTGTGTACAATGATGTATCTCATAAGCAACAAGTGTAATGTGACTCATCAGTTGGGATATCAGTGCAAACTTTAACCATGCTTATTCGCACTGACAGGAAAAAAGTGACAATGTGTCACATGGAGCCCTGATCTCTTATATCAATTCAGAAAGCTTGATTTTTGTGGACAAATTTGATGACAATTTAGTGATTACATTAGTTAATTCAATTGAAATGACTTAAAAGTTGGTACGTTTTAGTTATTTTATAGTCTAGTATGTATTGCTGTATGCCATTTTTGTGTGCAGCAGCAAAGATCCTTCTATTTTCGTCACATGAAAAAGTCGATATGCACAACAGTTCCTGAAGTTTCATAAACGGCTTTCCATATTCAAATAAAATATTTATACACAGCCATAACTTTGACAGATCTTCAGGGACACAATTGATTTCAGTCGTTAATAGCTATAAAAAACAATGCGACCCCTGGATCTACCTGACAGCTTTTATCTATGCCTAATGCGCATATGGCCCATAAAACCGCTGGATGAGCTCTTGTCCTTCGATCAGTCTTTCTCAGGATGTACTTGGGAAGGTTAAAGATGGAAACAAGCACGTCCCCAAAGTCTCATGCCCAAATTTAGTTTATAAAGTCCTTGTTTGCCTGTTGAATTCTCACTGGACTCTTATCCGAAGACTACACACAGGTGTTCAGACCACGTCTGGCTGCTCGATTTCCTCGCCCTGCACTTAACACTATGTGTCGCTTTCATCTATGAGTAGCATGACCTGCCAGGAAGGAGCAGCCAATGGAGAGAGTAAGTGTGTGTGTTTGAGAGAGAGAGAGAGAGAGAGGGAGAGAGGGAGGGAGGGAGGGAGGGAGGGTAGTACGAGTGTCCAAACAGTGTGTGTGTGTGAGTGAAGGAGCGAGATATGCAGCGAGTCAGATTTGTGGTAGTAGAGAGCTGGCAGTTTAAATGTGGCTGAGCTCCTCTCGCCGCTGCGGTGTGAAGCAGGGAGTCAGCGAGACCACCACAACCATGAAACACTCCCACTCACAGAGGATGGACTACCGGCTGCTCAGTAAGTGACACTTTAAACTTTAACATACACACACACAACGACAGGCATAGTGCTGTCACTTGTGGAGTCATTTTCAATACCGTTTTGTAGTCAATGTCTGTTGTTCAGGACTAGTAGTGTGTTGTGGTTTGTTTTTGGTGCGTAGAGAGTTAACGGTGTACTGTGCTTTGGCAGCTCTGTGTGTGTGTGTGTGTGTGTGTGTGTGTGTGTGTGTGTGTGTGTGTGTGTGCATGAGACAAGAAAACAAAACAAAAAATGTCCCTAGAGTTGTGACATTGAATTTAGTTCTAATGCTTTAGAAAATATAGTTGAGTAAGTCTTAGAATTGAGTTAAGGTTGCAAATTGTTTGCAGGTTATATAGTTGACATCTGTTGTCAAGAAGTCATGTGGATTTAGAACAACCACAGGGAACAGTGATTGTCATTTTAAAGAATGGATTACATTTGGTGTTTAGATGTACAGTATATTTTTTTGAGGAATGTCTGCAGTAATATAATATAATATAATATAATGTTTTTATTGTAGGTTTTCTTAACAGTTCTGCTCTCTCGATACATTGTGAAATGTCCTTTTAAAAACATAAAATGTCCCTAGGGTTGTGACATTGAATTTAGTTCTAATGCTTTAGAAAATATAGTTGAGTAAGTCTTAGAATTGAGTTAAGGTTGCAAATTGTTTGCAGGTTATATAGTTGACATCTGTTGTCAAAAAGTCATGTGGATTTAGAACAACCACAGGGAAGGGAATAGTGATTGTCACTTTAAAGAATGGAGAAAATGTAGTATTTAGATGTAGATTAGTTTGAGGAATGTCTACAGAAATATAATGTAATATAATATAATATTTTTATTGTATGTTTTCTTAGCAGTTCAGCTCTCTTGATACATTGTGAAATGTCCTTTGAGTTCTAATGCTTTAGAAAATATAGTTGAGTAAGTCTTAGAATTGGATTAAGTTTGCAAATTATTTGCGGTGATATAGCCGCCAGCTGTAGTCAACAAGTCATGTGGATTTGGAACAGCCATAATAATTAAGTAGTGATTGACAATGTAATGTAATATAACATAATAGATATTTATCTCTCTCAATACATTGAGAATTGTCCTTTTAACCTGCCATGAACACACATTAAATCTACTAAACCAACTCTAATACTAAAGTGAGTTGCAGATTGATAAATATTTGTGTTTAGTTTCGTTCATCTATGGATGGTTCTGAAAGAGATTTTTTTGTTTTGCTAGGTTATGACATTCTGGAGGCTTTTTAGTCCTTTGTTACACAAAAATGAAGCGTTCAGCGGTGTTCAGGGTTATTCTGAATGGCTGTCTATTTCTAGTTTCTTTTCTTGGGTCTTGATGTCAAGCATTATTCTGGAGGTTGCAGAAGAGTACGAGGACACTTGCTTTCATAATATACCTGACTGAATGCTGCAAATCTGTCTGTTAATCTTTTGTATAGGAAAAGCTCACAGTATATGTCCATAATTCAGCAGTAGCATTATTAATAGACTGAATCACCTTAATACACAAGGTACAAATCAATTATACTTCACTTACTCAGGGCAACACTGAACTCTAATGAGAATTTAAGAAATAATTTTGAAATGTCATCATTTTAATTGTTTTGTAATTGAAGCTATTCAGTGATTTACAGTTGCCCTGAGTCTCACCTACATGTTCAAGTCTGTAAATGTCACGTTTTTAAGGGTTTAAATAGGTTTGAATAGATTTCTAGCTTTGAAAAGGGTACTGAAAATCATACTCCAGTAAAAGTAGCATTACTTGCCAAAACAATGAGTACGTTTACATGGACACCAATAATCCGATTTTAATGCGATTAAGACAATACTCTGATTAAGAGTCTACCATGTTTTATTTTTTTATTTAATCCGACTAAAGTCATAATCGAACTAAACAGAAATCGAATGTGGAGTATGCCGATTTTAGTCACCCCCTTCGAATGTTATTAGATTGAATGGGCGTTATCAGTGGTTTATCAGTTGATAGATATGGGCCAGTAGGGGCCTTCTGCGCCTACTGGTAGGCTTAGATAGCTGTTATCAACCATGCACATGGTTAATCAGCTATATGAGATATCAAATATCTGCTCTTCTCGTGTAAATCCAGCAGAGGTCGCTCTGATTAATCCACCCTCCTCCTTCCCTAAACCCAACCATCATTATTTTTTCAAAAGCACCGATTAACCCGCCCTCCTCCTTCCCTAAACTCAACCGTCAGTTTTTTAAAAAGCAATAAAAAACAAATAATTTACTTGTTCGGCTTTTGTCTTACCTGCTTTCTGAAACCGTTCTTCGCCAGACTCGAAGCCTGTCATTGCTGTCAACTCCGCACCAGTCTGCCGAGGTACACGGTGAGCCACTGGAGAAACTGATAACAGCTCAAAATCCATTCATATGGAGGTAAGCGTGTACCGCCACGCAGTGTTCATTTTAAAGACAAAATGCAGAATGAGCCTATGCTGATTATTTGTTAAATTATATTATTTCCCATTAATTGTAGTTTATTAACGTCTACCCCTACCCCAACCCTAAACCCAACCATCACAGTAATGTAAAAACAGATCTGGTTCTGAACTCTTCTCTATTAGTATAGCTGATAAATTATGTGGATGGTTGATAACAGCCTTCTGAGCCTACCAGTAGGCGCAGTAGGCCCCCCTACCGGCCCATAACTATCAGCTGATAAACCACTGATAACGCTTATTCAATCGACTGATAACATTCGAATTCGCTGTTTTAGTGCAGTACAGACATGTAAACACTGCAATCAAATTATTACCTTCGTGTAGGATTTTCGCCACATTTTGCGACAGGATAGTCTATACACACATGGCTGTTTGACACTATTCTCTGCACCTACCGAGTCAGTGAAGGACCACAGACACCTGCATCGTGAAATGCGAAGGTTTTTTTTCCCATACGATGTGCGGTATCAAATTCCATTAAAACAACACTCTTCCAGCAGTTCATAGTCGCATCCAATATCTCGTTTGTCACGGGGGACATGCATGAAATGTTCCTGAATGAAAGTGAAAGTACCAAACTGCAGTTGAAGTCGACAAATTAAAAATAAAACTCCCGAAATTACATGAAACTCCGAAGAAAACGTGGATAGCGTGATGACGCAATGACGTTAATCGATCTATGTGCTATAACATGTAAAACGGGATCATAAAAGGAACATTCAAAAAGCAACTCATGTAAACACCTTAATCATATTATTGTCTTACTCAGATTAAGGCAAATAACTTTATTACTGATGTCCATGTGAACGTAATTAATGTAGTGCAAGTAGAGTAAAAGTATCTTTTCTAAATACTGCTCAAAGTATGAGTAAAAAGTAGTGAGAATTACACTGTGAAGATTATCCCACCTTATTCACTGCAAATTTAAAATTTAGCTTTGCATCACAAGTAAAATTATTTTCCATTCAAGCACTATAAATTTAAAATGTGAAAATTTAACTTGAGAACATATTATAATATAATAAAATATATTAAGCCAACAGGTTTTGCTTGTAAATGCATCAACCTGCTTTCTGTGTAATTTAAATATCTATAAAAAAGGGGCAAAAATCTAGCTACAATGATATGTTAACTCTTATTATGCACTTTGAACCCTGACTAATAAATAAGCTAGGAGTGTCCAGCAGTTGGTGCTGCAAACCAACCTCGTGTAGCACTGATAGAATACATGCAATCTGTTCATGCATTTGTAACGTAACATTCTTTAGTGCATTTAGATAATGTTTAAGGCCGTTTAGTTCAGTCAACATAGGATAGGCATCCATTCAGTAGTCCTTTGGTTGTTGCATGTAACGATTTTGCGTCTTCTAGGACACTGTTAATACTTTATTCCTTTTAATACTTCCGCAGTTTTATTGGTCGGGAATTACATCACTGATTATTCTGCCTGGCCAATCACTGTAGACAAGAAAAACAAAAACAAAGTAATAACTGCAGGTTGAAGAAAATGGTGCAATAAAAATATCATTACAGCACTACAAATATACCCAGGTAGACTGGTACTTAGTAACGCACATGAGGGAAAACTACTCAGTTACAGTAATCTGAATATTTGCAATTCATTACTTTACACCACTGCTGTCCACACTGTAAAAAATGCTGGGTTCCACACAATTCATTCATGTTGTCCCAACACAAATCGATTAAGTTAGCGTAATAAATTTAACTGGATTGAACATAAAACAAGTAAGTTTCCCCCCAAAATCACCAGAATTGTTACTCATTTTAAATAAATAGTTTGAACAAACAGCAAAAATTGTAACGTTTACAGTTTACAGATGTAGCACCTAGGATGTTACATGTTAGTTATTTTGCAGAAGCACTGACTATTAATGATTTATTCTCCACTGGAGATGGGATACGAGGGATGTTATTATAAGTCAGACTCACTGCTCATAAATCTAACATGCATAAGCCAGACTATTCCTCTCCAATATGAAGGCTTCTTTCTCCTCAAGCACTTGAATGATCTTAAACTGGCTGATGTGTTGTATGAGCATCACATCTAAACTAATAAATCATTACATACAGTATCTGCTTTTCCTGCATATTCATGTTTGCGTAGGCCTGTGAATGCATTTGCAAACCTAGAAATATCAATAATATTAGGGCTTAAAGTTTTCACTATTTATTTATTGCAGCAAACTTTAGATCCATCACAGTTATATCTATTGTTTTATACTTATGTGCACGTTCAACAGGGGTGATTTCATGAGCAAGTGCACCTCCGTTGCTCTTGCGTGTCTCGATAGCAGGATCTCTGCCCTTGTTCATTAAATGACTGCTGCTTCCTGTATGCTTTGAGTGGCCCATGCATAAAGATCAGGGGGGCTCATTCACAGCCTAATGCCATGTATTTATTTCAATCCATTTGCTTCAAAAGATGCCATGTGCAAAGACACAAGGCAGATGCATGTGATGGCTAATGAAATTCGAATGGGACAGCGTGATGTGCCTGAAATCCACCTTATAAGAGCTCTGTGTGACTGACCGTTGGCCCTTTTTATGCAACATAAAGCAGGTGTTTTCAAACTGGGCCCGCAGGGGAGTCTTAGGATGGAAAGCTACATTTTTAATCAATAAATAATGTAAAATAATTCATAAAAATACTTTAAATAAATAATATGATGTTTATTTAGGTGGGTAATTTTAATAATATAATGCATATTGTAATTAGAAAACAAACAGGAATGAAGACATTAAAATTCTGATAAATTATGCAAAAGGCTATTAAAATAAATAACACAAATTAGACTGAATAGAATAATACAAATGTTTAAATAAACTAATTAATGGTATTGTAATTGGTAGAAAAGATTAATAACAATATAACTAAACAGAAATCAGATATTTTTCAAAAAATATTTGGCACCCATTTATGATATTGATTTTACACATTATAAATTGGATATTTGTACAAGAAAGAAAAATTGGGGTGTCTCACACATTCTTCTGTACTTGTGTAGCAATAATTATTGTTCCAAAGCAGCTTGACAAAAGGTGCACATTATTACATTACAGTCAAAATCAGAAAGGTTATGGAGTTGTGTATAGGGTGGGCAGCGTCTAAACATAACCTACAGTTTTACAGTATATAGTGTCCTTCCAAAATGGTGAGGTCTTATGTGTGTAATGCAATATTTTCAATGACTTGTATTTGTGTATTAAGTGTTTTTTTTAAAAGTCACATAAAAAATCATATCTGGTGGACTTCTAAAAGACATATTTAGATATCTAAATGATGGAAAACCCCTGGCATTAAGAATGCAAATACACAGCTGAGGTTTGTGTCTTTTCCAATAAGTTTGTTTTTTCTGTAATTGTGTCAAAAAGGGTTTTTCAAGAGTCAAATCATCAGTGTTATAAATCTTGTAAATTCATTTTGGCTCTGCATTTTTACCATTTTTATGTCACCCATATTGAAAAACAAAACAAATAAAAACAACCTCTGGTTTGGTTAAGCATAACAACCGCAAAATTCTAATTAATCTATTTATTATAAATACCTGCCAGTATTTTGTACTAACCTTCAATGCACTAAGTTTTCCTTTTTTATTGTAATTTAAAATACAGTATAATAAAATTTAACACACTCATTCATTAATTCGTTTATTAATTCATTCATTTATTTATGTAGATATAGTTGCAGTATACATAGATATACTGGTTAAATACAACAACCCCAAAATACTCATTAATCTATTTATTTTAAATATTTCTACTATCCTTCAATCCACCAATTTAAAATGCAGTGCAATACAATTTAACATGATCACTTACAAATATATTATTATGCACATGGCGATACTTGCATTTAATAAACTTTCTGTGTTTCCAAATTGGGATGTGCTGTCTTTTCTAGGCTGGACTGCAAAATATTTGACTATATTTACATTCATATCCTTTTTGTTGGAAATCAATACCTGTTTTTGCCTTTTTTGATCGATATTTTTCTTGATCAATTAGTTTAGCTTCATTCTAATGTTAAAATGCACCCTTCAAGGTCTTTATGAATATGAATTTCAGATACAATGCTACATGTGAGTCTTAGTATGTGCTAGAAACACACGCTCATGCTGTCCGTGTATCGGCTTCAGACTGAACACACAAATGAAATGGCCCCTCCTATTCCGGCGGTCACCATGGCGGCGTGTCGAGCCCAAGGAGTCTGCAAACACTGCATTTGACAGCTGATGCTCTCCAGACAATCATGATTCACAGTATTTATATTATTTTTGCTTGACCTGCCTATGAGCGCCATACCAGCAGAACAGTTTTCTGATCACAATCTCAGGCCAGAGTGGAGGAAACAGTGGAGATATGTAAATATACTGAGACTTAATGAAGGACGACTGTGTCTGGCCATGTTAAGAAACTCTCCATCAGTGTCACAATATATGGGTTATTGTGGATATTTACAAGTCTCTACAATGCCTGTATGGCGTCTTCCACTTTTACTAGACTGCACTGATGAGACCAGAGTGTCACACCGTATACATTATCTAATCTGTTTGTTTTGTCTTTTGCGGGTACTCTCCGCTTCCCTTTAATTATCGTGTAAATACTGCGCTTTATTGTATTATGATTGGTTTATCTATGTCTCCTTTTGCACTACGCTGTACTGAACATGGTTATCACCAACCCTGTCCTGCAGCAATAAAGACTATTGATTCATGTGTTGATGTGAAAATGGTTGATTGAATTTATAAATATAATTTTTAGGGGCAAGTAATGTAATAAATTTTCCTTTAATGGCTCTGTTCCAAAATGTACGTCGTTGCCTACTTCCTACTGGCTATTTAGGCAGCTAACTTTTGTGGCAACATTATTTGCATAATGCACAAAGCTGTCTATATGCATTTTAGACACAGTTTTATTGCATGAAATGATATTTAGATTTGTATTTTAGCTGTTTCTTACTTTGTAGTGTATGTATAATGATAGGACTATGACTGTGACAAGTATATAATGAATTTAGTTTATAATCAGTGTTTCTTCTGTACCATGAAACGTATTGCTTTGAACTTTCCAAGGAGGTTGTTGCAGTGCTTGCTGCAGTTGTCTATAAATAATGATGTTTAAATTTAGCTAAAATGTAGTCTTCAGTAGATCTGTCACAATAGTCAATATATTGCCTTGTCGTGCAATTTGTTGAAGTGAGCTTGATAATTTTTGGTGTTGTGATATATTGCAAAAAAATTTTTTATATGAAAAATAATGATCATATAAATTTTTACAGAAGTATTGAATGTCATAATTAATACTACAGTATTAATGCTGTGCTTTATATTAATGCAGTACTATGGTTGGTTGTAATCGCCATATTATGTATATACGGTATAATTCATTTTACTTTGGCATGGTTCAAAAACACTAGTATTTACTATAAATTACTATAGTATTTTTTTAATGTGGGTGGATGCCTAACAATTAATATAGATATGGCCTTTTGAGGCACCTGTGCCTTTGTGTGCACTTTAAAATCTAAAATGGCTTTGTTAAACATGTTACTTTTTGTTCTAGTTCTTGTTACTTTTATGTAACCATTCATTATATTTTTTTGTTTAGGATATACTTGTTCGCGTTCTGATTCTAATGCCTAATTATTAAATTGTACTAATAATCTATAGTTTTCCTTGTAAGTGTACTTGCATCATTATGCTATTATATTGTCATACTGGCATTATGTAATGAGTGCCATAAAAGGGTGCAGGTCATGATTTTGCCAAGTACAATGCGATCCTGGATTAACATCTATGTTGATCCTGGAATATCATTTTTGTTTGAAAATGTAATCTATACCTATTCCCTACCTCTAAACCCAACCATAACTGTAAATTGTTCCCAAAATCAGAGGGGAATAATAGTTGGATAACAATCCTTTAGAAGTGCATAAACCTAACCGTAAGCCTACACTTAACATAAACTGTAAACGTTTGCCTTAATTCTGATTGGCTGATTGAAATGTTGTTCCAGGATCAACATACAGTAGATGTTAATCCAGGAACATGGGTCTTAAAATGACAGTAATATTATTTATCGCAGTAAATTTTGGCACAATATATTGTGTAGCAAAAATTAGATATCGGGACAGGCCTAGTCTTAGATCCTACCTTTCTAAACAAACTTTGCATCAGGGAGCGCCTGTGATGCCCTAAAATGTTGCTTGTGCTATAGATATTTGGCAGCAGAGTGAGGAATCTAGTTGTCTGTTCTGTGCTCAGGGTACAGTATGTTTACACAACTGAAGTTTTGGAAGCGTTTTATGCTCTGACAAGCGTTGTCAAAATGACTTCAGCATGCCAGGCCAGTAGTCAGTGATTGCACTCCCTGTGCACATATGGCCCTGTAGTCTGACCTTTCTCTTTTAGTTGTCAGTTACTTGCCAATGCCTATAGACTGGACATCATCGTTTTTACAAAGTCATGTTTCTTTTGGTAACATCGAGGCAATGTTTAACCACAAAAAAGGTTTCAACTTTCAACAAAGTTAATTTTTGCCGTTCCATATGGATTAAAAGCACTATTTTCCTCAATTCTATAATCAATACTCCATAATGATAATAAGACGCTGTGCAAGAGGCTTCATTGTGGAAAAAAGATATATTTCCCACTTATATTTACATTTGAACAAAAACTTTAAGTCAGAGTTTGCCAGGGGTATGAATCATTACAGGCTTGACTGTATATGAAAAAATTCTAATGGTTTCGAAACATTTTCATGTACATTTTTCTACAGATGTGTACACATTTTTTACCATGAATTTAATTTGAAAATGTTCCAAAATCACGCATTTCTTCTGTGTTTGTGTTTCACGTGTGTTTATGTGATTTTTAACATGTGCTTTAACATTTGAAGCTCATACTACAATGTTATTTTGAGAAAAAGGTCAGAAAATATGGATCTAGTATGGTTTTAGAGGGCCATTACAGGGACATTTTTAGGTATTATTCAGTAACCTCCACAATTTCTCTCTCAGAACGGCAGCTGTGCAGCTCCATGGCCAACTCCAGCATCCTGCCATCTGCTGTGACGGGCATCAGTAAGGAACTAGCCGACCTGCGCCACCTCATTCAGTTTCCAGAGGAAATCGCCACCATCCTGACAGAACAGGAGCAGCAGCTGTACCGCCGCGTCTTCCCGCTCGACTACCTCAGCTTTCTCACCCGAGACCTGGGCAGCCCTGAGTGCCACAAACGCCACCCGCACCTAAAAGCCTCCCTGTCGGCCCCCGTCATACCCACTCAGAATGACAACCACAACACAGTTGAAGACCTCATCACAAGATTCAATGAGGTGAGCCTTCAGTAATAGGCATGGGCCAGTGTATGATTCTGACGCTATGATAACCTTGGATAAAAATACCACAGTACCATGGTATTGTGATTACTGCTCTAAAACATGTTCTTTTTAAATGTCTGGGTAAAAAAACAACAACATTTTTTCCACATTGAACACAAAATATTTTATTTTAAGAAACATTTCAAATATTTTGGAACAGCGAACATGTCAGGCTAAATAATTTAAATAAATAATTGACTTCTGCTATCTTCAATAATTTCAAAAACACAGATTTCTTTACAACTTGAAAAGGCATCTTTGGAAATAAAGTAAGCCATTGCACTGTTGGTGTTGGTGTATAAGCGATTTGTTTCCTGAATTCTGGACTGGCCTAGTAGCTTTTAATGTGGAGGGTCCTTTTCTGCTGGAGATACTGTTGCCCTAAAAAACTAAATAAAATAACAAAAAAACAAAAAAAACCTTGCATATACAGTGCTCAGCATAATTGAGTTCACCCCATTTTGAAAATGAAAATGTTTACCCATTTCTCAGTGAATATAGGCAATGTATTTTGGTGCATTTAAACAAAACAGATTTATTAAACAGATATATTTATTAAAATAATATTTTAGTCACCAAACATATTTAGAAATTGAAAGATAATACAATTAAATTCAAGCAAAATATTGCAAAAAAAATTTCAGTCTACAAAATTTCAACTAAATTTTTCATTTTTTTTGCTTCTCTTGATTTTTCCTCTTTTTTTAAAATTTGTATTTAATATTTTTCTCAAACATATAAATTTGGGTGGACTAATTTTTGGACTGTTATCGTAAGTTATTTTGTTAGATAAGCTCCAGATTTGGCTTCAGTACTGACTAATCTAATGTATATGCACAAATATAATATTGTATAGCTGCCTATTAAAAATACTAATTTAAAAGATAGATTTGTGAGGGGTGTACGCATATATGCTGAGCACTGTACCTTAGGACTTTTTTCAAACCACGGTAAACCTTGAAACCGGTTATTGTCCCATGCCTATTCAGTAATAAAGCAGATTCATGCCAAAGCAAACAGAAGGGAGGGAGGCAGAGTCGTTTTGGCTTTTGAAGAAAGATTTAGTTGCACACTGAAGGACATTTGTCATTGTTGCATGAAGGCTTCTAGTTGACACCACAAGTTCTGTTCCATCACCTGTTTTACTTGGATCATTTCACTTTCACAGTGTGTACTGTACCTACTTATCCAAACAGAGGTGACTTTATAGCAGGCGTCTTAAATATTTAATGCTAAGAGCGCCAGAGGAAAATTGAGTTTCTCCTTTTAAGTGGGCTTTGGAGAAAGTGGAGTGATGTCATTTTTAAGGTGCACACTTGCCTTTAAAATCAGCTGGTTTTGATTTCGAGGATCAAAAATGGTCCTAAAATGCATCTTTGCCATTATTGGCTGAACTGTACAAGTATTCAAATGTGAAAATGTCAAATTTCGAAGCTGGTTATGTTTCGTGTGAGAGCACGAATTAAAGGGCTTATGTCTACAAATAACACGTGAAATAAAGGTTTGCAGATGCTTACAGTCAATGCTAGTTATGTAAGACTCGCATCTAAGGAAAGTGACCTTCACATTTTGGCAGCTTTGAAATCAGCTCTAAGGACTCATCTTTCATAGTTGAATGCAAGTGCCTGAAAGAGCCTATTCAAGTGTGCTTAACCTGATGTCTCCCAGTTGATTAGAAGAAATGTTGCTGGTTAAAGGGAGTTCACTAGTTCACAGGCCTCGATGAGAATTGATGTAATACTACAGCGTACGTGAATGGATCACGTAACAAGACTTACAGCATTAATCCTAATGTCCTTTGTGGACACATCACAGATTCTTCCTTTAGATGATTTGGTTCGATCTTCCTGTGGACTCATTCATGCCCCAGCAATGTGTTATTATTTAGGTTATATTGTAATCAAGGTTACGTGGTTAGCACTGTCGCCTCACAACAAGAAGGTCGCTGGTTCGAGTCCCGGCTGGGTCAATTGGCATTTCTGTGTGGAGTTTGCATGTTCTCCCTGTGTTGGCGTGGGTTTCCTCCGGGTGCTCCAGTTTCCCCCACAGTCCAAACACATGCGCTATAGGTGAATTGAATAAACTAAATTGACCGTAGTGTATGAGAGTGTGTGTGAATGTGAGAGTTTATAGGTGTTTCTCAGTACTCGGTTGCAGCTGCCAGAATAGTTGGCGGTTCATTCAACTGTGGCGATCACTGATAAATCAGATTAATCAAGAATTAATTAATGAATGAATGTAATCAAGGTTACTATAGTTTTGCATGTTTAAATTAGTATTTATTTTGCTAATAATTTGAAATTTACTGTTACTTTCAGTCTAGTTTTATTTTATGTCATTAATGGTTTTCTTAGTTTTGATTCAATTTTTATTTTGTGAACATATTACTGTCATTTTTTAAAAGTTTTAGTAATTCTAGTTTAACAGAGTTAACAGAACATGTCTACCAGAGCAACGTTTGATGTTTGCACACCTTACATTAACTCTTATGCAAACCTTTTAGTAATAAAAATAAACGAACTGTTTGAACAGGCACTGAATCCAAAAGCACACAAATGCAACGAATAAAACTAAAAATGATAAAGAATTAAGACAAACTTCTTCATATTAAAGATAGAACACGTTTTATTTTTATGTAAAAAAAGAGGTTTAATCTTAATAATAATACATTTTATTTATAATGCGCTTTTCTAAAACCCAAAGCGCTACAACAACAGAGAAATCAGACATGCAATAAAATACAAGGATTCAACATAGAAGAATTATAAATATAAACACATTAGGATGATCAAGAATCTAAAAATGCAGTCTTAAAAAGATGAGTTTTTAACATCTTCTTAAAGCTAGCTAGTGTGGAAGCATTTCTTACAGAATAAGGGAGAGCATTCCATAACCTGGGTGCAGCAACAGAGAAGGCTCTCTCCCCCATTGATTAATCTTGTGCTTAACTGATCTGTTTGTCTATAAAAGCGCCATCTACTGTTATTTCTCAAAGTTAACAAATGTCTTTTGACAAATAGTTTGTTTTAGTTTTAATTCACTAAAATAACCTTGGGCGTCACGGTGGCGCAGTGGGTAGCACGATCGCCTCACAGCAAGAAGGTTGCTGGTTCGAGCCTCGGCTGGGTCAGTTGGCATTTCTGTGTTGGCATTCTCTGGAGTTTGCATGTTCTCCCCGTGTTCGCGTGGGTTTCCTCCGGGTGCTCCGGTTTCCAAAGTCCAAAGACATGCGCTATAGGTGAATTGGGTAAGCTAAATTGTCCGTGGTGTATGTGTTTGAATGGGTGTGTATGGATGTCTCCCAGTGATGGGTTGCAACTGGAAGGGCATCCGCTGCGTAAAACACATGCTGGATAAGTTGGCGGTTCATTCCGCTGTGGCGACCCCAGATTAATAAAGGGACTAAGCCAAAAGGAAAATGAATGAATGAATGAAAATAACCTTGGTTGTAACCCACATAATCCAACCCTTGTGTTCTGCTGTCTTTGTTGTGGTCAGTTGTTTGTGGTTTTTACACAGACTCTTGACCGGCATGGTCCTTTGAAGGGCCGTCCAGGGTGCTGTGTCTCTTACGTAAGCTTTTAATGTGTCAGAAGTGCTGTTCGTGCTCTGCTGGCCGGTAACTCAAGAGCAGCAGTCTGTCCGCTGGAATGCTGGCAGAATGACACGAGCTCCAATGTACTGGTCCCCTCGTATTAAACCTTCCTGACCATCCGGGCCCCGGCAGAACTGTTTATGTAACTGACTGGCTTTCTGTGAGGTGTTTTTAGCTGCAACACACCATCGCATAAATATTTGCGCTCAAACTGATTGCTGTTATGAGTGCTGCGGAGTGGAGACAGTCGGGTTTTGTGACTTTTTGTTTAAAGAAAACGTGAGTGGTGATAGAGCGTACAAACACTTGCCAAAACATGGCTGTGGTGTGCGCTGGATGGTCTGCCAGGACGTTACTATGCAGTTGCTAAGGTGTTGTGAGGGGTCCATGGGACATATGATGTAGGAATGTGTGTTTTTATTTCACTTGTCTATTATATGTCAGTATATCCACATGTTGGAGTCCAAAAGCAAAATCAGTTACTGTTAGGGTGTAATACTGATTTTTATACAACAGTTTAACAAACAAGAAGTTGACAATTTTTTATTTTTTTTCAATGGATATGGTTCCGTACAAATTGAGGGAGAACATTTTTGCATCTCAGAGCAACACTTCAGAGCTTTGTTTCTCATTGAATCTTTGGTCACACTATTTTAAGGTACCATACATGCTATTAATACACCACTAACAATGACTTTTGCATCACTAGACTCCTAATTTGCTGCTTATTAATAGTTATTAAGGTAGTGTATTCACAGTATGTATTTTTTAATACTACTAAACAGCCAACATCTTAATAGTAGGCAGATATTAAGCTACTAGTTAATAGTGAGAATTGGTACTTAAACTATCAGTTCAAGAATGAAATGAGTCAACTGATTAGTTCAAAAAAAGATTCAGTAACACTACCAATTCTCACTATTGTTATTAACTAGTGACTGCTTCATTTTTACTGCTTCGTTTCTAGTTGAATCAACTGTTTTGAACAAATCGCTTGAATTAATGATTCAATTAATTATTCATCAACACTGGGACTTGCAATCGTCGTATTGGGGGTTGTACTTTCAAATTTATTCAAGACAGGGCAAAACCAGCCTAGGTACCAAGGCAAAAATGCACTCAGCAAAATGAAGTTTAATCATTGTTGTTGAAGCAAATCCCAACAACATTGAGATGTAATTCTATTGTTTCTTAAATTTTCTTGTTTTACAGCAAAAGTTCATCATTTATTTGCCACCATATAGTTCCAAAACTGAGCAAGAAGTTATACAGTCTACAAAACCTTCTGTTTTTGGTCAGTGTGTCCTGGCCAGCGTGAATAATGTCTTCAATTTTGAATGTGTTCTCAACAAACTCATTGTTGACTTCAGACCTGGCTTATTACCACACAGATGAGTGGACTACAGTCATCATTCACCCGTATCATAGAAATATTCAGATATGTTGTACAGAAGTCTGGTAATGCATGTTTTGGAGCAAAATGTGTGTTAGTAAATGCATAAAAATGTGTGCATGAACTATTCCTTCAACTATGAGCAGGTGTGTATAGTCTAAACCCAATCAGAGACTCTTGTTATCTGTGTTAGTGTTATGGGGTCCAGTCGGCTCGAATCTATACTTGCGCAGTCAAATCTTCATTTTTCTTGGAGATGTAAATTAACTCATGTTTGAACTCTAGATAGAAGTTTAAAGCAAGAGATTTATGCTGCACAGTTTGCAGTGTTTCTTTCAAATATACGTGATTTAATGATTATACCACAAGGTAAAGAGATCAGTATTTAGAAAGAAAGATATTTATTTGTATGACATTTTTCATGATACATATCATTTCAACGCTGCTTTACTGAAAGAAAGCATGATGCTTTGCAATCGAAGTTGTAATCAAAGGGTACTTTGACAAAGTAATTTCCATGTTCAGAAATGTACAGTTCTGATATATAGTATAATGCAATCATACAGGTAATGATGGTATTGAAGCAAGATGGAAATGATTAAAGCCATGGTTGCATTTTGTGATCATGATTACAATGCAAGGACAATTTGAAGTTTTATAATTTGATTTAGAGTTGACATGTTATCACTGGTGTTTTCAGAAGATGCAGGATCCAAACTAGAGCTGGAATAATCTCTAATTACCACTGTATGTTAAGCCCAAGGTAGAAACAGAAAGCAGATGTGGAAAAATTAGCATAGCTGCTGTTCTTAATATTTTAACATTTCATATTGTGGCTCTTTATTCTTCATTTATGTTAAAGAAATAGTTCACCCAAAAATGAACATTTCAGGTCATCCAAGATGTAGGAGACTTCCTTTCTTCAGTAGGACATTAAAGAAGATTTTTAACTGCATCCATGGTCATTGGTAATTCATATAATGAAGTGAATGGTGACAGGTTTTTTAGATTAAAAGAAAAACATCTTTGTGCGCACATCTAGGAACATCTTAAAGCAGCTGCTTGATCAAGCCAAACACAATAGAAAAAGTATTCCACTTCCACTTTAGCTCTCAAAAGACAAATTTTAAGTTCATCAAGTTTCAACCCACAAGGTCTTCGTCGTATTTTTTAGATTCAAAATAAAGACATACAAACGAGTCCAAAACAATAGCCATGGCTCCTGATGAGGCACTGTTGTCTTGTGGAACGAAACGATCAGTCTGTGTGAGAAACTAAACATTATTTACAATATTATTAGCTTTAATCTTTAGACCATTTTGAGGGATGTAAACAAAAACAATGGTCCCAACATATTTCCTGTTTTACATTTTTAATTTCTATAGCTTCCGAGAATCCAAAAAAAGCCACATATTGATAAATAATGTTATGATAGCTGTTTTAACATTAAGTTATGATTGAATTGCCTCTTGTTACAGTTATGAAATAGTTTGATAACAAGCAGGAAATGTTTATGGGCCAATGACATGACCACATTAAAATGGTCTATAGCTTGGTCAAACAGTTCTTGGTGCGTGTCCAAATGTAGTCCGATTGTAGTCCTGCCGCTTTTGATGACGAAAGCACAAGGGGATGCCTTGAACTGAACTGAACTGAATTGAATTGAATTTCAAACATAGATTTGTTTTAATATAGCTGTAGAACATCATGAGATACATTATGTGAAAGCTTTGCTAAAGAGACATATAAGTATTATAGATTTAAAACATTTTCAAGACATTTTTTCCAGAGCTTTGGTGTTTAGTGCTTTATATTACACTCATTGTTCTGTGAAGAGGGCGTTGTTATAAAGTGTGTGTGCTCTGTGTGTTTAGGTGAGCTCATGGGTGACCTGGCTTATCCTGACGGCGGGCTCCATGGAGGAGAAGAGAGAGGTTTTCTCGTACCTCGTCCATGTGGCCAAGTGCTCCTGGAACATGGGCAACTACAACGCGGTCATGGAGTTCTTGGCAGGCCTCAGGTATGGCGGGATGCCTCGAAGGGCCTGCTTAGAAAAGAAATAACCCTGTAAGAATAAATGGTCCTCTCTGTTTGGACTGCACAATGCTTAACAAATCAAGGAACATTCTTGAGTCACTGATTTGTCTTTGACAGCACGTTTGTAATGTTTCTAATGTTACTACTTTGTGCAATTTATTTTTGTGGAGTAGATAATCTATTATGTTGTACAAAGATCTCTCTTATCTAGCTTTTTGTATCACTTACCACTTATAAAAGTGGTATTAAAGATACAATTATGTAATAAATGTATTAATAAGTAAAGTCCTCCAAGGCCTCTTTCACTATAGTCAGAAGATATAGCAGCTTGTTTAAGTTTGTGGTAGTTTTCCCCCCAAATGTGTTGGTATGGAAAGAGAGAGTATGGAGTGATATGATTTATGAAGAATTTACAAAGATTAGGGATGGAATGATTATAAGTTTTGGTTGTACGATTATAGTCTGAGGAATAATCACGGTTTCACGGTTATCATGATTATTATGCATTCATTAATTTCAAAACACTACTACTTTAGAAAATCACATGAAAACTCCTTATATTTTAAAGTGTTATTTATTGCTGCTCAGTAACCAAATAATGCAGCACATAATAATAATAAAAAACAAACAATAGTCCATTTCTCTTTGGACTTAAAAATAAGTGGAAAAAAAAGTTTTTTGGCATTTAAACATAAGTAATAATTTTACACTGAAAATAAACGACAGAACAATGAATAAATAAATAAAAATAAGAATAAATGATAACGGGGTGGCACAGTGGGTAGTGCTGTCTCAAGAAGGTCGCTGGATCTAGCCTCGGCTGGGTCAGTTGGCGTTTCTGTGTGGAGTGTGCATGTTCTCCCCGTGTTGGCGTGGTTTTCCTCCGGGTGCTCCGGTTTCCCCCACAAGTCCAAAGACATGCGCTATAGGTGAATTGGGTAAGCTAAATTGTCCAAACAAGAGTGTATGGGTGTTTCCCAGTGATGGGTTGCAGCTGGAAGGGCATCTGCTGTGTAAAACATATACTGGATAAGATGGCGGTTCATTCCGCTGTGTCGACCCCAGATTAATAAAGGGACTAAGCCGAAAAGAAAATGAATGAATGAATGAATGAAAACAATTGTATTTGTCTAATGTAAATCTATATAATATCTACATATTAGCAAAGTATTTCCCTTTTAAAGCGTGCACGTTGCTCCAAATATGCGCATGCAAGCCGTATGCCTCCTTTGGAAATAACGAACTTGCACGTGCAAATGACGTGATATGTGAACGGCCCTTAGTTAATAGCCTCAGCCATAGTTAGTCCAGTGTGCGTGGGTATTAGCCTCAGTTTACAAGCTTGGAACTTTAAACTAGTGCACAGTTGGCATAACTTTTAGTTGCTGCAGTTTTGTTCTGTGCGGAAACGCGGTATTAAGAAACCTTTACGATTAATTAAAGCGGTGTTAATAGTGAAATCGTTTAAACCCTAACAAAGATACAGTTTAGGGGTTACTAAAAGATATGCAAAACTTAAAAGGGTTATGAATTTTGAATCAAAATTCCATTGATCTTTTGACATGAGGTCACTGTACTATATATATTAAAAAAAGATAATAATAAATGTTTCTGTCTGTAGTTCCAGAACTTCTTGTAAATCGAAAACAGCTCATACTTTAACCAATCTGCTAAACCAACAGGTTTTGGAATGTGCCACTTTACTAAGTAATAGTGTTGCTAAACCTTAAGAATCTGCAGGAACCCTGATCTTCATAACACATTTTTTTTGTTCATACTCTGATATAAGATCTTTTTATAAGAGTTTTGAAACTGTTGTTTTATGGCACAATTATATGTCAAAAAATCAAAGGAAATTAGATGTTTTTATGTACCCAGAATTACATCCCTGATGTTTTGCTCACTACTTATTTTTTCTCAGGTCCCGCAAAGTGCTGAAGATGTGGCAGTTCATGGACCAGGGAGATATTGAGACCATGCGAGGTCTAAAGGATGCCATGGCCCAGCACGAATCATCATCCGAGTACAAGAAAGTCGTCAACCGTGCCCTCAATATCCCAGGATGCAAAGTGGTGCCCTTCTGTGGCGTGTTCCTCAAGGAGCTGAGTGAGGCTCTGGACGGCGCGGCCAGCATTATTGGACTTCGTCCCTCTTTTGATTCTCAAGAAGATCCTGTTGAGGTGAGGCTTAGGCACTTCTATGAAGTGATTATGGCTAATGCAGGAAATTGTATCACCACAGTCGAATTTAATCGCCTTTTTACAGTTACAATAATAATCCTAAGACCATTTCGGCTAGCTGGAGCAATTACCTTTTCATCAAACATTTAATAAGCCTGCTGAATTGCTTCCTGGTTTTACAAAAAACACACATTAGAGTGATTCAGCAGAGGAAAAGACATTTTGTCGCTGCGGTGACTATTAAATCACCCATGAAAGCTTTTAAAGCCCACACATCTACGTGCACTGTCTATAACTGTGGTTGTTTTCTTTTGTGTGGAATCTTTGTGGTGAACTGCTCTTTACCTTGCACAGTTTGTCACGGACTACAACGGCCAGCAGCACTTTCTGCAGAGGCTTGGAAGTGATGGACTTCACAGCTTCGATAAAGAGGCGACCGTCAGTAACATACTGCAGACCATCCGCAGCTGCAACCGAAGCCTGGAGGCCGAGGAGCCTGAGGAGAGGGCACGAGAGATCACCGTTTGCCCCAAAAATTCCTTTAAAGACAAGAGCAGAAACCAGTGAGTTAAAAGCACATTTGCAATTCTATTTCATACCTCCATGCCTACGCCTTTCTCTTGGCCCTTGAAACAGAGTGTGAAGGTGTAGGGATGAAAATATTCCTCTAAGAAATGAGACATCACTACCACACTCGCACACATCATTATGTCATCACTAGCTCATACATCACACGAGATGTCATCTGTGTTAGTCATTCCAGAAGGTGCAAGCACATTTTACAGATTAATCACTCGCAAAGCTGTATTTGGATGAACGCTGATCATTTTTCAGCTCGAATGTGTATGAGGCTCTGGGTTTCAGGTGTCCCTTGCTACTGTACTGTGTATTTACTGAGCGTAGATGTAACTACAGGAAAGCAACAATAATGTTATACCAGACGTGCTGTAAAAATTTTTCTGACTTTTCTGACTATCTGGCCTGTAAGTCGTCGGGTAACTTAAATTTAAAATATGTTGTGGAATATCTTACAGCCGTTATTATAAGGGACTATCGATAATTTTGAATTTCTTGACTTGAATTTAGCAAGGTCTTGACCGTAACACATTAACACAGTTATGAATGTAATAAGTTAGATGCTTGTTTGTAGTAAAAATCCTTAATAATGCTATTTTTTTTTACATTTGTGGGTCTCCTTACACGCTTTTCCAGCCGTGTTGCTGCTGTAGCTGGTGTGTTCAGGGAAATGTTCTTATATCCCTTCATTTGCAGTGTGTCCCTGAAAAATCTTCCTTCAAAGGGCTGTGTGGCATTTCCCCTTACCCACACACCTCCAAGCAAAGGAGAACTTTGACACCCATACCCCTTCATGTAAACGCACGAACCGAAGGGTAGTGGAAGAGCTAAGTGGTAGAATTGGGATTGAGGTCAGACTCTGTTTGGAAGTATATGACGTGTTTAGTCTAATCCATATATGCTGAGGCATTCTCAGTTTGTTTTAATACCATTAAGCACCTCTCTGCATAGATTTCTGGGTCCCTTCTTTTTTTCTTTTTTTTTTACACTTATACTTACACATACCTGTTAACCAAAGAGACCTGTAATTAGAATTTAGAAGCAGATTTTTTTTTATTGTTGTTTGTTTTTGCCGGTCACCTGAAATATATAATGAAGTATTAGAAAAATTACATCCTATCAACTCACAAAAGTCACTCACTTACTATCCATCCTTGCCACGGCGGAATGAACCGCCAATTATTTTGGCATATGCTATTCTGGCATATTCTGGCAACCCAGCACTAGGAAACATCAAAATCATTAAAGGACATTTATGCATTTGGCAGACATTTTTATCCAAAGCAAATTGCATTGCACTGAAGGTACACACTTTCTGAATTTCAAACAAACCTAAAGGATGCAGACAAAAAAGTTTTTCATTCCTTTTAGGTTTAAGCATCATTACAGATTTTTGAAAGATAGAAAGCAGTGTGTTTTTAGTTTTGTTTGTCCTGCTGAAGAGGAAGGGGCTTGTATTGGTTGTTTAAACTCTTACTGAGTTTAAACTTTCTGGACAGTCTCATTGTAGATAACAGCCTTCTTGTCTTTCAAGAGACTGCATCTTGAGCCGCCTAGGTTTGATATGCTTATTTATTTATCTTTACGTCTCTCACAAGAACTGTTCCAGTCACAGGACTAACTTGGTAACACAAATGTATCAGTTTTTTGGGTGCAGATCAACTCCGGATTGCCCTCAAGCAAGACTTGAATTTCTCAAACTACTACTTTCTTTTTTGTTTCTTCTATTCAATTCTACCCTCTATCCTTACTTTCTACTCTCAAGAAAAGGACCTGGGACTGAACGTGTTCTGTAAGTTGCCAGAAAGATGTGTTTTAAAGCACTAAATGGATTGATTTTGAAGTGATATATAATGTTTTAGATGTTTGCATATAGGTGTGTTTGCTCAAAACAAAACAATGCATGCAAATGCTGCCTCTGAGCTCTGATGTTAACCTGACATGAGACAACGTGTTAAACAAAACAAACCAACTAACCAGACTATCGGTTTTTTTAAATAAAGATTTTTTTTTCCAGGACTCACTCTGAACACAAAAGCAGGCGGCCATTAAGAGCTATCCAATTTTTTGTATTCTCTGTAGCCTCATCTTGTGGTTGAAGTAATTATCACCTTTATTACTTCTTTGGAAATATACTGCAGTCTTGTCTGAGACCACAAATCAAGACATACATCTAAAATGAGACCTGAACCACAACTCTTTTTAAATGGGGATAGCACTCCCAGCTCTGCAAGAGTGCATGAAAATAAAGTAGTTCAACTCACAGATTGTATTAACAGCCCCTTAAAGAGATAGTTCACCCAAAAATTACAATTTTGCCATCATACTAATAATTTGCATCATTTACTCATTCATTTAATTCATTTGCTCAAAAACTATTTATGTTTCTTTGTTCTATTGAACACAAAAGAAGATGTTTTGAAGAATGGTGGTAGCTGACACCCGTTGTCTTCCAATGCTAGGAAAAAAAATACAATGGAAGTTGATGGGAACCAGCATTCTTCAAGGTAACTTATTTTGTGTTCAACAGAAGAAAGAAACTCCTAAAGGTTTAAAACCACATGAGCGAGAGTAAATGATGAGGTCATTTTCATTTACATTTTCAACTCTTATGTGTTATAGACAGACAGCGCACTTTAATCTCAAATGCTTCTGCAAGACTAATACGGCATTACCTCTTCCAAGACAGTGAGAAATTTCCCAGCCTGAGTTTTGTTTATTCAGTCTCCGATCCTTTATCTCTGCCTCACCTGCTTCATGTCATCTTTGTAGGTTTTTAGTCGGCGACCTCTCAGACTCTGAAGGGGACCCACTTGAGACAGTTAAGGATGTAGAACTCCAGACCACCGAAGATGTTCGTGGACCCTTTAGCCATGGGACGGAGCTCATCCCCTGGTATGTGCTGTCACTTCAGCCAGATATCCACCAGTTCCTGCTGCAGGGAGCAACCGTCATCCACTACGACCCTGAGAGCCACCTCACCGCCCGCTGTCTCCTCCATCTGCAGCCCGATAACTGCTTCCTCACCTGGTCTAAACCCCACAGTAGCTGTGGCCTGCATGGAAGAGCCAGAAGCTTCATGGGACATCCACCATCCCCAGACCACTTACCCCTGAGCCAACCTGTTCACTGCGGACTCTCTGGCGGGCTCCTGGATCTTAATGTAGTGAAGGCTGTGTTTATGGGTCACCCTGGAGTGGATGTTAACTATGTCTGCCTGCAGCACAAACTATGTAACATGAATCCTGGTGAAAATGGTGTCACGCTGCTATATGGACTTCACACCACAGACAACAGGCTCCTGCACTTTGTGGCCCCGAAACACACGGCTCGCATGCTGCACGAGGGCCTCCAGGAGCTGCTGAACTCCATCAGGAAGATCAGGAAATTTCCTGACCAGAGACTGCAATGGCTGAGAAAGCAATATGTTAGTTTGTACCAGGTATGTTTACATAATGCGTTTAATCCATGTGAGAACAGGATACAAGTAAAACTACCATTCTCAGTGTAGTACTAAAAATGTGCAATGCTATGAAATATATATTTTTTAATTTCTTTATCACTGTAAATATTGCAAAAAATATTACTACAACCACCCTGCTGGTTTTACATGAGCTAGCATCGTTATTGATTATGCTGGGCTGGTTTGATGACATTAGAGATTTTTAGGGCATCAGCGGATTGGGGATCTTAAACTGCTTTAGGCTGCCTTTAGGTACAGAGTTGTTAACATATGTGACCCTGGACCACAAAACCTTATAATGTATGCCCGGGTATATTTTTAACAATAGCCCAAAAATACATTGAATGGGTCAAAAAGGTTTTTATTTTATGCCAAAAATCATTGAAATATTAATTAAAGATCATGTTCCATGAAGATATTTTGTGAATTTCTAACTAAATATATCAAAGCTAGGTAACACTATACAATAAGGTTGTATTAGTTAACGTAAGCTAATGCATTTACTAACATGTCATGAACAAACAGTGAACAATACATTTATTACGGTATTTGTTCATGTTAGTTAATGACAAATACAGTTATTCATTGTTTGTTCATGTTAACTCACAGTACATTTAACTAATGTTAACTAGTATGAATTTGGATGTTAATAATGCATTAGTAAATGTTGAACTGTTATCAATAAATGCTGGATAAGTATTGTTTATTATTAGTTCATGTTAGTGAATACATTAACTAAAGAAAGCTCATTGTAATGTGTGACCAAGAACTAATGAGCAATAGTAATGAGAATTGCTAAGCACTTAATTTATGCAAGCTTGTAGGTGATTTTCCCAGTGTTTTACTTTCTCAGTGTTTTTTTTTGAGTCCACAAGAACAGGAAGTTGCTGAGAACTTTATTTTCATTATGTTGATGTACTTCCAACAGAAGCTGAATATTGAGTAGGGAGCGGGCCTTTGTTTTTGAGCATTAATCCCTCATAGCAAATGAATGGTAAGAGGGGTGTGGTTAATAGTATTGTGACTGAAGCAATCAAACTTACGTCAGCATAGCAAATGGTCAGACTTTGATTGAACATTACCAAAACAAACATTTTTTTTTGTGTCAGTGGCTACATTTTTACGGATAAATTGTTCACCTAAAGAATAACAATGTGCGTTAGCAAAATAAACATTGTAAATTTTGCTTTCACACAGACTTTAACCCTCGGATTCCAGATTTTCAAATAGTTGTATCTCAGACAACTTTATAAAGTTCTCATCACACCAACATATTCCAGTCAATTCTATGATTGTCCTGCGCTGTTTACTTTTAGAATAACTCCCCTACTGTCACTTTAGGTCAGCTAAGGCACAGCTTTCTTGTTTGAAATCTAAATTTCATTTATTGCTGTCCATTTTTATTAAAGATGGCTTTTTATATATTGCTGTAAAACTCCCTTTTTTAGGAGGATGGTAGATTTGAAGGACCAACACTGGCTCATGCTATCGAGCTGTTCGGAGGGAGACGCTGGAATATGGGAACTAGCGGCCCTGGATCCACCAGCAGAAGTGCAGAAAAGAACTCGGCTCAGAAAAACAGTCCACTGGGCATCAACTCCAATGTCAAAAAGAAGAAAAAAGCCTTAGTCAGGGTGAGTAGAGAAGCACTGCGAGGCAACAGTGTGTTTTTTTCTGGCTGGGTTACATCACTGTTGTGTCCACAGGGGGATAGTGGTGATGGAACTGATGATGAGATAATTGCACGCAAGACCAGGAGTTGTAAAGAGACTTTAGGGAGGAGAGAGTCAGATCCTTTGGAAAATGTTGAGCAGGAAGAGGCTGGTAAGATTTTGTGTTGCTGATTTTTCTGTCATCATTTTTGAAGATTGCTGAGGATGCCATCCTTTCCAACTGTTTTACCTGAAATTTACTAGACGATGTACTATAAATGATTGTTTAATGTGTAAATAATTGTTTTTGGGATATTTTAAAGTGTTAGTTCTCACAAAAAACTGTTATTAATTACTCACCCGCACGTCGTTCCAATCCCTCTGGTTCATCTTCGGGACACAAATTAAAATATTTTAGATGAAATCTGAGAGCTCTTTCATCATCCATATACATCTATGGTCCTGAGATGTTCAGAAGAGGAACCTAAAACATTGTCAAAACAGTCCATGTGGCTTCAGTGGTTCAACTGTAATCAAGTGTTTTTGGAGCTTGGTATGAAAAAAAAAAAAAAAGTTAATTTGACTTATCAGGGCGCTCAATTACCATGGGCATTACATTGTATTGCCGTTAGAATCAGCAGCGCAACACACAAGCATTGAATTATCTATAGTTAACGGACACTCTGATCTAGGGCTGCACAATATATCCTTTCAGCATTGATATCGCAGTGTGCAGGGGCGTAGCGACGGGGGGGGGATACGTCCCCCTCACTTTTAGAGCCAGACCATTTAGAAATTTTGGATCTCATTCAGCTGTCCACTTTTAATATGACCACTACGCCCCTGGCAGTGTGTACATTCGCAATAGTCACATCGCAAAATATGCAATGTTGAGTTGGGATTATAGTTGATTATAATAAATGCAGAGTTTAATTATAATGGAGTTTATCATCTGTATGCATTTCTAAAGGGACAGTTCACCCAAAAATGTAACTTCACTTACTATTTTCATTACACCCTTAACTTGTTTCAAACTTTTATGAGTTTCTTTATGTTGAACACAAAAAGAAGATATTTTAATAACTCATAAATATTTGAAACAAGTGAAGGGTGAAGAAAATGGAGTACATTTAAATTTTTGGATGAACTATCCCTTTAGGGCCTGTAACTGTGAACATTTCAGTATTTCAGAGTATAAAACATCCAGCCACAAGACAATTATAATGTTTGTAACTTTAATAATGATTAGACTATATAAAATGAAGTCTATGCAGTGTTGATTATTCAAAATCTGTACCTCAATACTGTTAGACTCTCTAGAAAACTGTAATTCACTTTTATCTTTGCTATATTTTATTTATCTATGCTTGTAATTTATTTGTTATATATTATTCGAGATTCACTCCCCTACAAAATCGCCCCTGTCAATCTAAAATGAAGAATTCTTTTCAAATAAAGCTGTTTAAGGCATCTGGTGAAATAGTTTTCACATCGCAATACATATCGCAGAAATGCAATATATCAAAATCACAATTTTTTCCAATATCTATGTAGCCATACTCTGATCTGATGCATAAGACAAAGGCATACAAAGTTGTTTGTACTTTTTTTGTTGTTGTTTTTGTAACACACAAATGTTTTAGAGCTTTGTATGATTGTCACAGGGAATGTTTTGACAATGTTTTTTGGTCGTCTCTGAACCGTTTACTGTATATGGAGGATGAGGGAGCTCTCGGATTTAATTTTAAAATATTTTAGTTTGTGTTTTATTAACCCGTTAAGAGATCAGAGACATTGTTACTGAATTTGTTGAATGTCTCCATAGAGGACTGCGGTACCTTTGGCCAACCTGGACCATTTTCTTTATCCAACAACAAAGGCCAGTCTCCGGGATCCTCCTCGTCTTCCTCCACCTCTTCTTCTGCTGCCTCCTTTAGCACAAACTCCTCCACCCCTACACGTCCACATTCCTCCCCGATTCTCCCAGCAAACCTCAAAAGTCAGCCAGGGTAAGACCACTCACTCTTCAGAAACACTAATCACAGAGTTTGATTCTTTTATAGATCCTGTATTTTTCTGATCTTTGTACACAAAAAGGATGCTAACTGAAATATGCAGATAAGTCAGTATTTAACCTTTTTTTACTTCTGGAAAATATATATTGATATTGAATAATGCAATATTGAATAAAATAAAAAAAATTGAAAGGGACTTTATTTTATCCATCAAGAATGAAAGGAATCATAAAAGAATGGCTGAGAGATAGTTCGCTGTAAAATGAAATGTATAAAATCATTTATTTACTCATGTTGTTCCATACATTAAAGGCTTTCATCATTCATCTTTACAGCACAAAGGAGGATATTTTTAATATTCTATATCCTTCCACAAAGTTGTGCATTCAAAAAGACGTTAAAAATTGTTGTTTTGTATATTAATATTGATCTATAACCAAAAAATGGTTACAGCTCGAAATACCTCAAATTAGTGACTGGTTTGATATAATTTATGAAATCTATAAGATGAAGAGGCTAACAATAAATCGGTGTTTACAGACTGAGGAGTTTAATGAGACATGGAGAAAATGGGTAGAATATATTCTTCCGTTAAGACCAGAATTAATATAGAATGAATAGTCAGAAAGATGTGAATTTTATTTTGTGTATTGTTTGTTGTAATGAGAGAAAACATAAAAGAAAGATAGTGAAAAGAACAATACCTATTGAAAAAATAAACAAATAAATAAAAATTAACATGTATGATCCTAAAAGTACCATCCTCACAGTTCTGAAAAGCAACAAATCAGTTTTTATCTGTTTTCCTTTTGACGATATTATATTGTTTTGATTGTTCTTATAATGTCCTTGAATCATTAATGTAACTTCAATATTTATTTAATTATGGAAATTTTTGATATTTTATAATATCATTTATTTCTACAACTTCTGGATTCAGATGTTTGGTTGTGTACCCATTGTGTAAAACCCTACTATACATCTGTATGTAAATTTGGAAACTGCAATAAAAACTAAATGGAATTTTTTTTTATATATATATTGATCAACACACAAACAGCTATGGACCTCTTAAATTATATTTCTCTGTGTTTACTGGATTCATTAGGTACAGTAAAATGTGGTAAATTTTAAAATGTTAAATGTATTCTATAAATTAAATTTTCAATCCAAATGTTGTCATTTAAAGCTTTTTTTCGCCAGAAAATGACAATTGTTCACAATAGCAAATGTTTTGATGTGTTGTGATTTGAAAGTCAGGGTTATTCTACCAAAAACACTTTGAAGTTAAATGTTGGTCTTTTGTTGTCTGAAAATTTAAATAAGCATGTCTGAAAACCTGCCATCTTTTTATTTTATGCCGAGCAATTTATGTTTTATTTTTAACATTTCAACATTAAACTGGTCATCGGTAGTTTACAGAAAAAAACAAAAATGAGGTTTTACTCAAACACATAAGTCCACAGACACTAAGAAATTTCAAGTGGTCTCTTAATTTGACATGTCTTAAATTGACATGATAGAACAAATCTGTTTGGTCAAGTATAAATTGAATTACTTGTCTTCATGCATGTGCTAAAAGCTATTTTATTTTTTACTATGGCTGTTTTTTTTCAGGGCCTGGAGCAGTCGAAGCTGGCACGGGCGAGGGAAAGGCTGCTTCAGAGGTTTCCAGGACCTCATGATCTCCGACAGCATCATGAGCTTTGTCGAATTTGTAGAGCTCTTCAAATCTTTCAGGTACAACACACATTTGCCTTAAATCAAATGAACTGCATGCATTTTAAATCTGGGAATTTGCTTGCATACACTGGTTTAATTAACACCATACATAGTTTACATTTCAATTTTCACGTAATATAGCTGTACATACAATTTTGTAAGTAGCAATATACCTGTACTGTACATCCATAAATGAGTACACCCCTCACAGATCTCTTTTTTAAATTAATATTTTCTATAGGATGATTTACAATTATATATTTGTGCATTTACGTTAGATTAGTCAGTACCAAAGCCAAAATTGGACTAATCTAACTAAAATATTTAAGATCGTAGTCCAAAAATTAGTACAACCAAATGAATATGCTAGGGAAAAATATTAAACACAATTTTAATAAACAAGATAAATCTAGAGAAAAACACCAAAAATATAACGTTTTGTTGACATTTTGTAGTTTGTTATATATATATATATATATATATATATATATATATATATATATATATATATAGTGCTCATCATATATAAGTAACACCCCTCACAAATCTCTCATTTAAATTAATATTTTCTATAGGATGCTTTACAATAATGTATTTGTGCATTTACATTAGATTAGTCAGTACTGAAACCACATCTGGAGCTTATCTAACAAAATAACTTAAAGATAATAGTTCAAAGATTTGTAGCCCAAATATATGTTATAGAAAAAATATTAAATACAAATTTTCAAAAATAGCAAAAATCAAGAGAAGCAAAAAAATATACAATTTTGTTGAATTTTTTTTGTTTTTTGCAATATTTTGCATGAATTTAAATGGATTATCTTTCCATTTCTAAAGATGTTCTGTGACTAAAATATATATTTTTATAAATATATCTGTTTAATAAATCTGTTTTGTTTAACTGCACCAATATATATTACCCATATTCACTGAGAAATGGATAAAAATATTAATTTTCAAAATGGGGTGTACTCAATTATGCTGAGCACTGTGTATGTGTGTGTATATTAATAATTAACACACATTAATAAAACTATATTGGCTATATTTATTTATATAGTTACTGAGAATTAACTTTTAATTAAAATTTTTTTTTACTCATTTATGCTGAGAACTGTATGAAACTGTCAGGTTGTATATTTATTCTATATTCTATATTTACTTTTTATTTTTTTAAATGTCTTATTATCTGTGTTTGTGTCCTGTCACTGTCATTCCACTGTGAAAGCTTCTGTCATGAAAATAAATTCCTCGTATATGTAAACATACCTGGCAATAAAGCTCTTTCTGATGCTGATTCTGAAAATGTCTGCTTGTGTCTCCAGCATTCGCAGTCGTAAGGATCTGAAAGAACTGTTCGACACCTACGCCGTGCCCTGCAGTCGCTCGGGCCCTGAATCTGTCCCTCTCTACACCACACTGAGGATTGACGACAAGCTTACTGGACTGCAGCCAGATCTGGGTGAGCATGTGCGAATGATAGGCTCGTTTTCAAACCGTTGTAACTTTGTAATTAGAACAGATTTACAAAGCTGGTCTCTTTACAGATCTCCTGACTCGCAACGGCTCTGACCTGGGCCTTTTTATCCGCACGCGCCAGCAAATGTCTGAAAACCAGAAGCAGATTTCAGACGCCATCGCAGCTGCCAGTATTGTGACCAATGGCACTGGAGTGGAGAATTCCTCACTGGGTGTGCTGGGACTGGCCATCTCGCAGCTCAATGATTTCTTGGTCAACTGTCAGCGAGAACATCTGAGCTATGATGAGATCCTCAGCATCATACAGGTGAGGGGAAAAAAATAAAAGAGTTCCCTGAATGCCAGGCTTATAGATTGCACTGATCAAATCTATACACGTCAAAATATATTTTCATATAACTTTTTGTTTTTATTTAATTTATTATACAATTTAATAATGCAAATAAAATTGACAACAAACACTAAAGAGAGATATTGATTTATGCTGTGTTTTGTACACATATAATGGATACATTATACATACCATGCACATCTCAGTGCATAGTATTATACAAAGAAAAAAAATGTACATGCATAACAACAATACAATTTTACATGCAAAACGACAAAGCCAAGCAGGTAGCAATTACAGTTTACTTTGCTCGGGATGTCTTTATTTTCTTTATATATCAACCACTTTTCCCAGTCCTTTCTGAAAGCACCTTTTTTTCATCTTTGCCATATGCAAGTTCCTCCATTGTCAGGATTTCTTCAACAATCTCAAACCACTGTTTACAATTCAAAGTGGTGTCTTTAAGCCAATAAATGTTAATATTAATTAACCTTACATTAATGTAACTGAGGGCGTCACGGTGGCGCAGTGGGTAGCACGATCGCCTTACAGCAAGAAGGTCGCTGGTTTGAGTGGTGTGTGGGTTCGCGTGGGTTTCCTCTGGGTGCTCCGGTTTCCCACACAGTCCAAAGACATGCGGTTTAGGTGAATTGGGTAGGCTAAATTGTCTGTAGTGTATGTGTGTGAATTAATGTGTGTGGATGTTTCCCAGTGATGGGTTGCAGCTGGAAGGGCATTCGCTGCGTAAAACATATGCTGGATAAGTTGGTGGTTCATTCAGCTGTGGCGACCCCAGATTAATAAAGGGACTAAGCCGAAAAGAAAATGAATGAATGAATGAATGAATGAATGAATGAATGAATAATGTAACTGACTTAAAAAAAACACATGCATTACATGACTTTATGAATTACACTATTGTAAACAAAATAACACAAAGCAAGGTTGGTTTAATAGGTATGTGTTTGAGTAAAATATTAGCATGTTTCTTTAAAGGTTTGAATACATTTCTTCCAAATTTCATATAAAAAATACAGTAATTTAGAGCATTTTTTTTCTTTTCTCCCTGGAAAATGACAATTGGTCAGAATGACAAATGTTTTCATTTGATGGAAAGCAGGATTATTGGGGGGAAAAAATTAATTTATTTATATATATTTTTTATTTTATTTTTATTTTTTGTAAAATATATATTATAGTTAAAAGTTTGGCGGTGTGTTGTATGAAAATAATATATAAACATGCCTGAAACAATGAAGCCTAAAACTTTTTTGTTATTTCGACCGGTTGTTATTTTCTGCTCTAAATTGATGAATTTAGTTAGTTTAGTTTATTTATATAGCACATTTTTTACAATACAACGTTGCCCAAAGTGCTGAACACAATCAATACTACTTAAAATAAGTCCTACATCACATACATAACAATTTAAACATAAGGCAAACCCCTCAACATTAAAAAGGATCAAATACTAAAAAACAAAGATGCAGTTTCAGAAACTTTTTAAAAACAGATAAAGTTGGAGCATGTCTAATGTGGGGTTGGAAGCTTGTTCCAGAGTTTTGGGGCGATAACAGCAAAAGCCAGATCCCCACTTCGCTTACACCGGGACCTTGGTACAGAAAGAATAAACTGATCAGAAAACCTTAGTGACCTACCAGGATTATATACATGTAGGAGATCTGATAAGTAAGGTGGTGCCAGACCATTTAAGGATTTATAAACAGAAATTAATAATTTAAAATCAATCCGTGACCTAACAGGCAGCCAGCCCAGAGAGGATAGTTGTACTCCGTTATAGAATTGTATGAAACCACATTGATATTTTAATGTGATGCAAACCAGCTAATGCTGAAAACATTTCCAAAGAAACCACCAAACGTCATTTTTTAAAGATTTTTAGGACCTGCTTTATAATGTCATTTTATAACATCCTATAAGAAAAACATACACAATTCTTTTTCTGTCTATTCAAACTTTGCACTTTCAGTCTGTCTCTTGTCTTTTCTAATGGTTTTAATCCTTGTAAAAACATTTCATACTGTATTTAGTCCATTTCTTCTCATGCTATTTACATGAAACCTTTTTTGTCAAAAAGGAAAATAGTTTCTGAGCTCTGTAAAGGGTCTGGCATGGTTTTAAAGGTATCAGCGGTGGGTCATCACTTAGCGTTAACAACATGGACAATTGATTCCTCCTTTATTAAGAACAAGAGTCGTTGACTGACAGTTCGATATTAACGTCTCCCTAGCTCATAAATCACCACGAGACGTCTAATGATATGCATGCCAATGTAATAACTTTTAATTTGTTTTCTTGTTTCTGTAGAAATTTGAGCCTTCTTCAAACATGCGTCAGATGGGGTGGATGTCGTTTGAAGGATTTGCCAGGTTTGCTTTTATTAACCGTATTTGACAATATAATGTGGAGCACAATACTTTGGCATATTTATATAATCTGCTCATTTCGTGTAATCTCTGCTGCATGACCCAAAGTTAATGTGCCTCTTCAAGGTTTCTAATGGACAAGGACAACTTTACCTCCAAAAAAAAAGTAGATCTTCAAAAGCAAATGTTTGATTAAAAATTTAGAAATCTAAAATAAATATGAATAATGCAAATTAATAAATATAAATTAAAATGCAAAATGTAAACATTGTACTTTCCAGATTGCAATCTTCTCACAATACTTTTATCCATGTTTCTGTCTGCATCCTCATAATGGCATGATGATACATTGCATTCATATAAATTATGACAAGCATTTCCGTAAACAATGTGTTTTGTGATTCGCCAGGTTTGCTTTTATTAAACGTATTTGACAATATAATGTGGAGCAGCGGTTTCAGAAACACAATACTTTGGCATATTTACATAATCTGCTCGTTTCGTGTAATCTCTGCTGCAAGACCCAAAGTTAATGGTCACACTTTACAATAAGGTTTTATTAGTTCATGTATTTACTAGCATGAGCTAATAATGAACAACACTTGTACAGCATTTATTAATTATAGTTCAGCATTTACTAATGCATTATTCACATCCAAATTCATGCTTGTTAACATTAATGCACCATGCGTTAACACAAACTATGAACAACTGTATTTTCATCAACTAACGTTAAATAACGTGATCGGATACTGAAATAAATATATTGTTCATTGTTTGTTCATGTTAGTAAATGCATTAACTAATACAACCTTATTGTAAAGTGTTACCAAGTTAATGTGCCTCTCCAAGGTTTCTAATGGACAAGGACAACTTTGCTTCCAAAAACGAGGAGTCTCAAGTGAACCTGGATGAGCTCCAACATCCGCTCTCGTACTATTACATCGAGTCCTCTCATAACACATACCTGACGGGGCATCAGCTGAAGGGAGAGTCTTCAGTCGAGCTCTACAGCCAGGTACATCTACAGCACAACGTCTCTGTTTCTCCTGAACCCAATCCGAGGTCAAATTCACAGCCATTCACAATGCTCTCCATAAATATATCTCCTTTCACATGCCGTACTGTAGAAGTGAATGCAGAGCTTATGTGTGTTTTATGGCATCTGTCGCAGGTATTGCTGCAGGGTTGTCGCAGCGTTGAGTTGGACTGCTGGGACGGGGATGACGGCATGCCTGTTATTTACCACGGACATACTCTCACAACTAAGATTCCTTTCAAGGTCTGTTTAGAAACCAATGCTT
This sequence comes from Danio jaintianensis, assembly GCA_903798115.1. Taxonomy (NCBI): domain Eukaryota; kingdom Metazoa; phylum Chordata; class Actinopteri; order Cypriniformes; family Danionidae; genus Danio; species Danio jaintianensis. Next base: position 4,445,637 of record CAIGQV010019950.1, on the reverse strand, counting down.
CTGTTGACTTTATGTGTTAAGCCTGGGCGATATGACAAAAAAATTCATATCACGATATAAGACATCTCATATCATGATAACAATATATATGTCATGATATGGTACCATTTCTGTAATTTGAATCAATTAATAGTTTATATATATTGACCACATAAATTACTATTTCAGTCCCACTTTATATTAAGTGTCCTTAACTACTATGTACTTACCTCATAATATAAATACAATGTAATGTATTGATGCGTTCTTAGTGTATTGCTGAACGCTTCTGATGCTCTTGAGGTGGGATACGGGTAAGGTTAGGTGGGATTAGTAGGTTTAAGGGTAAGGTTAAGGTGTAAGGGATGGTCAACAGTGTAATGCAATTACAGAAATTAATTACAGGTGTAATTACATTCAGGTATTTAATCAAGCATAAGTACAATGTAAAAACATGTATTTATGCAAAGTACATTGTAGCAAATTATACATTTATGTGTAAGTACATATTAGTTAAGGTCACTTAATATAAAGTAGGGACCACTATTTGTTTTTTATTTAATTATTTATTTTATAATTTTTAAGTAAAGTATATACTCAGAACTTTATTAATTCATAACATATTTCTCACTTTATTTAGAGCTCCAGGGCAAATGTTAAAAACATTAAAACATTTAACATATAAACTGTAGAAATATAAAATAAATCTGAGTAAAATGTAAAACACTTTTTTAAAACAAATGATTAGAGATCCCACAATAAAAATACATTTTAAAATAAAATGTAAACATTGAACTTTCAAGATTGCAACTTTCTCACGATGCTGTTATTCATGTTTCTGTCTGCATCCCCGTTAAATACATATAAATTATGAAAAAGAATTACTGTAAACAATGTGTTTTGTGACACAACGAAATAAAAGATATAGTGTAATAGGAAATGATAGACTTTTTATTTTGTCCATACGATATATATTGTCATATTGCACAACCCTAGCATACAGTATATGGTTTGTGGTGTGTGAAAATGCTCTTGTGTCCTGTAGGATGTTGTTGAGGCCATCAATCGTGCAGCATTTATGAACTCGGAGATGCCTGTGATTCTGTCCATTGAAAACCACTGCTCTTTACCACAGCAGCGCAAAATGGCTGAGATTTTTAAGGTACATATCTGTGAACTATATCAGAATACATTATATCAGCTTCCATTAGTTCATTAGTCTATTAGTTTCTGCTCATTTGATGAGGCTGTTTCCAGTGGAAGGTGAATGTGGTTTGTGTGTTTTGCTCTTTAGACGGTGTTTGGTGAGAAGCTGGTGACCAAGTTCCTGTTTGAGAGTGATTTTGCGGACGAGCCTTTGCTTCCGTCTCCCCTTCAGCTCCGAGGGAAAATCCTCCTGAAGAATAAGAAGTTAAAAGCTCACCAGGCTCCTGTCGACATTCTCAAACAAAAAGTAAATTGGAGCGAACATAGCCAAGAACTGATCTTAAAAAGATAGTTCACCCAAAGTTTTCCAGCGTTTATTTGACGAAAACTGAGTTTCCTTTTTCTTTTGAACACAAATGAAGATATTTTAAAGAATCTTGGCAACCAGTAACTATTGACATCTGTTGTAGGAAAATACAATAGTAGAAGACAATGGCTACTGCTTTCCAACAATCTTCAAAATATTTTCTTTTGTGTTAAACAGAAAGATTGAGAGTAAATGAACACACAATTTGTATTTTGGGTGAACTATTACTTCAAGACTGTTGGCTTTTTATAGTTATCTTGCCAATTATCTTTATACAAAACCTTTCCTGAATGAACTAACTAGTTTACGTTACCTGTTTTGTCTTGTTTGTTGGCTGCCTCGTGTTTTTTTTAAATCTGTTGTAATGCCAGTTATATCTATTGTTACTGAATGTCAGTGATTGTTATGTCAATAGCTGCCTTGTGTTTTTTTTTTTTTGACTCTTATACCTCTTGGTCTTTCATGATTGTACAGCACTTTGGATCAATTGGTAGTCATGAGAAAGTGCTTTATTAATAAAAAGGAAGGAAGGGAGGGAAGGAAGGAGGGAAGGAATGATGGAAAGAAAGAATGAATGAATGAATGGAAGGAAGAATGGAAAAAAGGAAGGATGGAAAAAAGAAAGGGAGGATGGAAAAAAAGAATGAATGAATGAATGAATGAATGAATGAATGAATGAATGAATGAATGAATGAATGAA
>CAIGQV010019950.1:4364827-4436477 GCA_903798115.1 Danio jaintianensis | reverse complement strand
AATAATGACAGTAAAAAAAGACAACTACAACAATAATAATAATAATAATAATAATAATGTAATGACAGTAATAATGACAGTAAAAAAGACAACTACAACAATAATAATAATAATAATAATAATGTAATGATAGTAATAATGACAGTAAAAAAGACAACTACAACAACAATAATAATAATAATAATAATGTAATGATAGGAATAATGACAGTAAAAAAGACAACTACAATAATAATAATAATAATAACACCACCACCAACAGCTAGAATTTCTTTTTTAACGAAAAGATTTTTTTCAACACATTTCTAAACATAATAGTTTGAATAACTAATTTCTTATAACTCATTTATTTTATCCTTGCTCTGTTACACATAATTTGGTAAATATGTAATTAATACTAGTTTTAATTCTAATAATTTTGACTTCAACTGTATATTTGTGCTACGTGTGGTTGTACAATTTGCTGCATTAGTGAAAAGGGCGGTTAAATGAGATTCAGGTGTTGGGCTCTGCTGGAAACTGTAACAGTCCCAGAGGCGAGTCTTGAACAAACAGGCAGAGTTCTGGAGGAGCGTTTACCCTGCAGCCGTGACCTTACATATGTGTTTGTTTGTGTTTATGTGCGTGGGAACTAGGCCTCTCCACCCTCTCTCCATCGGGCTCTGGAAGGGGGAAAGACAGAAAGAGCCGGAAATCCATCTTTGGCAACGCTCCTGCTCGTGGGAGCCCCGGGGAGCCTGTGACGCTAGTCCGAGCTCCAGGGAAAGGTACGTTTGCCTGTTTTTTTTTGTTTTGTTTTTTTGCTCAGGGCACGCAGGAAGCAGAACACCCACTTAGAGCACCCATGGGGAAAGAGCTCTCAAGTTTTCCATTATTTTGAAGTTCCTCGAAGCACATAAAAATGCCTTTCTACAGAATATTTCCAGTGGCTGGCTGTCTGAGAAAAAACAAGCATGTGCTTTTTAAGAAGCAGCACTTTTGGAGGGCAAGTGGCTCTATGCTTTGAAAGCCTTAATGGATGTGAACTTCCTGCCATTCCAGCAGAAGCGTATCTGTCCTTTTTATCAGTTTATTTTTATTTCAGTGATAGTTCAAACCCCTTTTATTTACTTGCACTCATGTCTTTCCATAGCAATGCTAGATTTGTTGATGGACTTTTGGAATAATTGTAATTGGCAAGTTGTTTAAATACCTCTCACAATATCTTTAACGTATTATCAAAATATTGGGGCACTGTATTGATGTTAGAGCTGCATGATTTGGGGGAAAGAATTCTAAAAACATTTGTGTTGGTGATTTAAAAAAAAAAAAACATCTGTGTGATTTGTTATTTTATGGTTGAAGACAAATTTATTTGCCCTCTTTTGAAGTTTTACTTGAAAAATAAAATATTTCCAAATTGCTTTTTAATGGAGAGACGTTTTTTTTTTCAACTAATATTTTAACATAACAGTTTTAATAAGTAATTACTTATGTCTTTGCCATGATGACCGAACATAATATTTTACAAGTTTTTTTTTTTTTGCATTATACTAGTATTCAGAGGTTTAAAGGCTTCGCTTTAATTTAAAGGCTTAGCTAGGTTAATGTGGTTAACTAGGCAAGGTAGGTCAGTAAGGCAGTGCTTTGTTCTGTAGACAATAATATCCCTTATTTATCAGGGGTCACCACAGCGGTATGAACCGCCAACCATTCGGGCATATGTTTTATGCAGCGGATGCCCTTCCAGCCGCAACCCAGTACTTGGAAACACCCACACACACTCATTCACAGACACACTCATACACTACGGTCAATTTAGTTCATCCAGTTCACCTATAGCGCATGTCTTTGGACTGTGGGGGAAACCGAAGCACCCGGAGGAAACCTACGCCAAAACGGGAAGAACATGAAATGCCACACAGAAAAGCCAACAGAAATGCAGAAATCAGAAATCTCCACACAGAAATGCCAACTGGCCCAGCCGGGACTCGAACCAGCGACCTTGCTGTGAGGCAACAGTGCTAAACACTCAGTAACTGTGCCACCCATAGTAGATTATTGTAGTATTGTAGTAAAAAAATATAGTATATAGTCCTACAAGGTAAGGTACAATAATACAACTGCCTACAGCTTGCCCCAGTGTTCTAAGTGAGTGCAAATTTACTGTAAGCTGATTTTGTTTTTGTCTTTTTGAAAAATTGGAGCTGCGACTCACATGAGATATTCATTTAATGATGTCACAGTTTTTGGTGTCACATTTGAACACTTCTGGCAGCTGTTGCGATTTCCGATTCATAAACTCATGTGTTTTTGTTTCTGCAGCCAGTCTTGAGGGCATTCGCATAAACTCGGAGGAGCAAACCTGTCTGAGCCCGAGCACCTCTCTGAGCTCCATCATCCGCACGCCCAAATGCTACCACATCTCCTCTGTGAACGAGAACGCAGCAAAGCGATTGTGCCGCCGCTACTCGCAGAAGCTCATCCAGCACACCAGCTGCCAGCTGCTGCGCACGTACCCGGCGGCGACACGCATCGACTCTGCCAACCCCAATCCGCTCATCTTCTGGCTGCACGGAGTCCAGCTGGTGGCCCTCAACTACCAGACTGACGGTAAAGAGCAGGATCTGCTCTTGAGTGAAATGAGTACACTCCCTTTTGAAAATGTACAGTTGAAGTCAGAATTATTAGCCCCCCTGTATATTTATATTTATATTTTTCTGTTTAATGGAAAGAAGATTTTTTCAACACATTTCTAAAGATAACAGTTTTAATAAGTAATTTCTAATAACTGATTTATTTTATCTTTGTGATGATGACGGAACATATTTTACTAGATATTTTTTAAAGGTATTAGTATTCAGCTTAAAGTGACATTTAAAGGCTTAACAAGGTTAATTAGGGTAATTAGGCAAGTCATTGTATAACATTGGTTTGTTCTGTAGCCAGTCGAAAAAAATATTAAGCCTAATAAGGGGCTAAGGGGGCTAATAATATTGACCTTAAAATGGTTTAAAAAAAATTAAAAACTGCTTTTATTCTAGCCGAAATAAAACAAATAAGACTTTCTCCAGAAGAAAAAATATTATAGGAAATACTGTGAAAAATTCCTTGCTCTGTTAAACACTATTTGGGAAATATTTGAAAAAGAAAAATAATATTTTTCCCCAACAAATTAATTTGGGTGTACTATTTGTTTTATATGATCTTGAGTTTTTTTGGTTAGATTAGTTCCAGTTTTGGCTCTGGTGCTGACTAATCTAATGTATATGCACAAATATATAATTGTAAATCATCCTATACAAAATATAGATTTAAAGAGAGATCTGTGAGGGGTGTACTCATTTATACTGAGCACAGTAAATAACATTTAGCAGGAGAGTAACAGGATCAATGATAGTGGTAGACTGATTGTCTGTTGTACTGACCAGGCTGTTTCACCAGGCCAATTTTCACACAAGTAAGCACATACATGGCCATTTCTAACATGATAACAATAAAGATATAGTTTTAAAAGTCAGACTTAAGTTATAAGAATACCACCAGCACTAACAACACAAAGAAACAACAATAATCATTATCATTTTCAGAACATATTTACTTCTAGCTAATTAATGAAAGAAGCAAATGAGAATTTATTGGACTTTAAATTGCTTGGGAGCTTATAATGGCAGACAAAACAGCAACACTTACAATAAACAGAACTGTACAAAAGTAGTCTGTTTTGCTGGTACTATGGCAAACTGTTATTTGGCATCATATTATTTTAGTATTTCGTCATCATCAAGGCCTAAATTCACATTTTGGCTAGACAAGCAAATGGCCAGTCACTAGAGAAGATTTACTTTCCATGAATAATTTTTACAGGCCTTGAACAGGGTAAATATTACATAAAAACTAAAAATAAACTGGCAAACCAAATTTGAGAAACACATCTAATTGCAACTGCTACTTCTACTATTAATAATAGTAATAATACTATCAATAACTATTGTGATTTATAAATGTTTCATATCACAATAGAAAAAAATACAATACGAATATTTACTCAAATATTAATTTAATCACCAACGTTTTTTACATTCATTTGGTGTTTGTAAAGGGCACCTCATCATAATCATCTGGACTTTACTAGAACTATCTGGAATTTACTAGAACTATGTTAAGCTGCTTTGACACAATATATATTGTGAAAAGCGCTATATAAATAAACTTGAATTGAATTGAATAATCATAAGGTTTGTAGCGCAAATAATTTAACCGTTTACTACACTTTGTTATTCCTCTAGTCATTTAAAGCTATATAGTGTCTTTCCCAAGTTGATGTTCCCCTGTCTATAAATATAATTCAGTGATAAGCATTAAAAGTACTAGTTATTTGTTTGATATGTTCTCCTCTAGATCTGCCCATGCAGCTGAACGCGGCTCTGTTTGAGGCCAATGGTCACTGTGGTTTTGTGCTGAAGCCTCCAGTCCTGTGGGACAGAAGCTGTCCTCTCTATCAGCACTTTTACCCTCTGGACCGAGACCTGGAGAACATGACCCCAACGCTATACACACTCACTGTAAGAATACACACCTACCTGTGATTGTGGGCTGTTAAAACCCACAACTACTCCACAAAGTCGACAGTGGGTATGGTTTGCATGTAGAAGCTGTTTTTGTCTTGTGCTTTATTCTTGTTGTTTGTGGATTTATTTCTTGTTAAGCACATTGTTTTAAAAAAAAATTGTGCTATGTACAGTTGAAGTCATAATTATTAGCCCTCCTGAATTATTAGCCCCCCCTGTATATTTCTGTTTAACGGAGAGATTTTTTCAACACGTTTCTAAACATAATGGTTTTAATAAGTAATTTCTAATAACTGATTTATTTTATCTTTGCCATGATGACAGCACATAATTTACTAGATATTTTTCAAGATACTAGTATTCAGCTTAAAGTGACATTTAAAGGCTTAACTAGGTTAACTAGGCAAGGTAATTAGGCAAATCATTGTATAACAGTGGTTTGTTCTGTAGACAATCGGAAAAAAAAAATGCTTAAGGGGGCTAATAATATTGACCTTGAAATGGTTTCAAAAAAATTTAAAACTGCTTTTATTCTAGCCGAAATAAAACAAATAAGACTTTCTCCAGAAGAAAAAATATTATCAGACATACTGTAAAAATTTCCTTGCTCTGTTAAACATCATTTGGGAAATATTTGAAAAAGAAATTCACAGGAGGGCTAATAATTTTGACTTCAACTGTATATGAAAAAGTAGTGTTTGTCATTGTCGTACTGAGTTATGATTTAATGTGCACACAGATTGTTTCGGGGCAGAACGTGTGTCCAGGAAACTCAAATGGCAGTCCGTGTGTGGAAGTGGAAGTGTTGGGAATGCCGGCGGACAGCTGTCATTTCCGAACCAAACCCATACACCGCAACACACTCAATCCCATGTGGAACGAACACTTCCAGTTCCACGTGCACTTTGAAGACTTGGCGTTTCTGCGCATCGCTGTGGTGGAGAACAACAGCTCTCAGGTCACCGCTCAGCGCATACTGCCCCTCAAAACATTCAGAGCAGGTACTCATTCATTACCGCTTGGTCCATAACTGGTGCATGCTTCATAGGTGATTGCAGAATGACACTTTTTTTTTTTCTCCAACGTTTATTTATGTGCTTTTTGCATTTTCTAAAACAATAAAATACAATAATAATACATATAAAATACAATACATAAAAACACTAACCTATGACAGAACAACAGAACACAGAGGGACAAATGCACATGAACGCAAAATATAATTTAGCTGGTCAGGTAATACATAAATAAAAGCAATTATAAAGTAACATTGTTCTTATATTAGCAGAAAAATGCATTATCCTGACTATAGTTTTATTGTCAAATAATAGTTTGGGCACATTATTAAAAACATTATAGATTATGAATAGTGAATATCAATTACACTCAATCTTTAATTACTATGTTATTGACAGGGGTCATTGGTTATGCTTGCATTTCTTCCAATGCATTAAGGTGTTCTAATATCTGTCCCCATGTTTTAGCAAATATCTCAAATTTTTCATTATTGATATATCTCAGCCTCTCCAAAGCAAGCATGTTTACCAAATCTGTACCCCACATACCAAACTTAGGTACAGATTCAGTTTTCCACATTCTTAAAATCACTCTTTTTGGCAATTACCATACCAAATGACATGGCTTGTCTTTCATATTTATTAAACATCTCTAAGTCACTAAATATCCCAAGAACAGCTATAAGTGGACATGGTTCAAGATTTTTTTGGAAGGCTTTAGAGGAATGACATTTTTACATATTTTACAGTGTTTAATCAAAAGTTGGGTTGGTAAGATTGGATGTTTCTGAAAGAAGTGTAACTACTGTACCTTCTGCTAACAGGGGCTGCATTTATTTAATCAAAAACACTAAGGACTCTTATTGTGAAATATTTTTGTAATTTCAGATTTTTTATTTGAATATATTTTTAAATGTAATTTATTCCTGTGATGCAAAGCTGAATTTTCAGCATCATTACTCTAGTCTTCAGTGTCACGTGAACTTTCAGAAATCCTACTAATATGCTGATTTAGGAAAAAGATTGGTACTATATTGATGATATTGTCACTGTTGGTTACTTTAATTATTCCTTGGTAAATAAAATAAGTTACTTGTTTAAAAGGATAGTACTTACCCTAATCTTTTAAATAGTGCAAACATCTGATGCCATTTCATCTAAATTTAAAATAGATATTTGTGTCATTTAGTGCATAATTACAACTGGATGAAATAACTTTTTTTCCAGATATGCTTACACTTTTGACTTTTTAGACCACATAATAATGTTTAACTTTACAATAGTTAGAACATCAATATTTGCTGGAATAACTCTGATTATCACAACAAATAAACATTTTTGTCCAATTGTCGTTGTAAAAACAAAAGCTAAATGACAGTATTTATTTGAAATGTGGAAGAAATGTTATCAAAGCTTCAAATAAAATAATAAAATGTGATTTGCTCATAACTTTTAGACTGGTACCAAACATTTCTGTTAAAGCATTAAATGTTCTTTTCTATATTACTGGTTTGATCATGTAGAAGTTATTTTGTTCTTTTTAATCATTCTGTTTTAATTACTTTTTGCTTCATTCTTGTCATTTATGGTTGTAGTTATAAAGCACATTGGTCAACATGCCATTTTTTGCTATATAGATAAATAGTCATTGTCATACTGAGTAATGATTAAAAGTAATTAATTAAAACCTTTTTACTGAAACACAAACCTTTAAAAATTCAGTACAGATTTTTCAATCGGCCTCTTCATAGCAATGTGTATACATTCATATAGTCACTATAATATTTGCTTAATATTAATGTTTCATTATATGTTATATTAATATTCATTCATTCATTCATTTTCCTTCGGCTTAGTCCCTTTATTCATCAGGGGTTGCCACAGCGGAATGAACCGCCAACTTATCCAGCATATGTTTTACACAGCGGATGCCCTTCCAGCTGCAACCCAGTACTAGGAAACATCCATACACACTCATTCACACACACTCATGCACTACGGCCAATTCAATTCACCTATAGTGCATGTCTTTTGACTGTGGGGGACCCCGGAGCACCCGGAGGAAACCCACACCAACACGGGGAGAACATGCAAACTCCACACAGAAATGTCAACTGGCCCAGCCGAGACTCGAACCAGCGACCTTCTTGCTGTGAGGCGACAGTGCTAACCACTGAGCCACCGTGTCGCCCTGTTATATTAATATATATTATAAAATATATTTAAATAGTTACTTATGGCCTGTCATCATTTGTTGGATGAGCACTTGTGCTAATAATGGCTTCAGATTACTCAATTTGGCCTTTAAGTCAGTTGAATGCACTAGTGTCATCTTGTTTTTGAATTGAATATATTTGATTTGTTTTGTGTCGATGGTTTCAGGGTACCGGCACCTGCAGCTGAGGAACCTGCACAACGAGCCTCTGGAGGTGTCCAGTCTGTTCATGTTCAGCCGCAGGATGGAGGATAGCCCGACCGGAGGACCACCGTCTGCGTCTGTGGTGAGACACTGGCAGATTCTCACACGTATATTAGTGTTACTTGCAGAAATAAAACTGTTTACATCAGTGAATCCTCTATAAGTGCCATATAGTCCCACAGGGGAGCCCACAGTATGTTTGAGAAAACATTGTTTGAATATTTCCGATGTTTTTCTAGCTCAGGAATGTGCTGCATTCCTCTCCTGCGGTCCCTGTCATCTAAACGTTTTCATTAAAAACAGGAAATCTGAAAGGCACAGACATGCTGCTGTATACTGAAGTGCCATGCCCATTTACACACCCGGGGAAAATAATGGGAAAATACTAAAACTAAAACATTGAGTAGTTTATTGACTAAAGAATGAATGTGCAGGTGGATCAATCCTGTTCTGTATATCTAAACTACTGTGGCAGAAACTGATGAACTTGTAAAGATGTTAATGGGGTCATGACATTTTAAATATGTACATATGATTTAGTCATGTTAATATATTTGTTTATGCAAAATCCTGGATTTCACGATATCCAAACAAACTTTTTTGCAGCATTACATATTTGTCCATTTATAATGAGGATGCCATTTTAATCTAAGAAACCCCCAAGGTGTTATGATTGCTACAAAGCTGGCATTTTCATGATATATATATATATTTTTTGTATATGCAAATCATATTCCAAATCAACTTGCATAATGAAAAATGTGCAAATCATACACAATTAAATGTGTATAGAATGAGAAACATGTAAGACCTGAAATATTAAAAAATAGGCAGAAATTTCTAATTTTCTGGAACTGAGATCTAGCAAACCATCTAGCAAAATTAAAACAAATGTTTTGCCATATACATTTTTTTCATGATATTTATTTTGTATCACATTTGATACATAAGGCGTTTGTGCAACTTTTTGATCATAACAATGTTAATTTCAATTACAAAAAAATATTTTTGCCCTGAACATTTTGAAAACAGAGAACATTTCAGGCAGTTTTTCTCTTAGTTTTTTTTACATTAAATATTTTAGTTGAAAAAAAAATTATTATTTCACTTTGTGGTAGGCGTAATAGCAGTTTCAGTCCGTGTTCAGGCAAAGATTCACTTTACATTTACACAGTACACAGAAGTTTGAAGTGATCGCTGGAGCAGTGATTTTATCTCTGTCAGGTTTCTCGATGTTGGAAAATGATCAGTTTCATGCCTTCTAACATAAAAAGGCACACTGCAGCTTGACCTTTTATAAGGTGCAATTATTGTAAAAATACCCACAATGCATTTTAAGATGGCATTTCAGTCACTAATTAATTAATTAATTTAATCATCCAAATACTGTGTGTTTGCATTGTAGTAGGTATGGTATAGATTACATTACAAAAATGTGACATGATTGTTCAGGAATAAAGCACCTTTTATACCTGTTGTATCAAATTTGATACATGCATTTTCAACACAATTTATTTGTAACATAATTAATTAAGTAATTATGCATTGTTTCAGTCAAGAAAACCTTTATTTGATAAAATTAGTAACAATAAAAATTGTATTCTTACTAAAACAACTTGAAATTAGCAAATCGTTTTCAGCCAAAAAGCATGCGAGTAATTCAATGAGAGCAGCCATTTTGAAAAGGTAAAATAAAAAGCCCTTCCACTGCCTGCACTGTCATGAAAATCCACAAGAGGGCAAAATACAAGTATCAAATTCTACACAACTGGTTGTCAAGCCAAAAATTAATCAGGTTTTTATTATATAGGTCTTAGAAACTTGTGTATCAAATATAATACGTGCGGCTTTACAGGATTAAGAGAAGATCCTCCAACACAAGCATGTTTTATTGGATTGTGATGGTTTCAACTCTGTTAGAAAATATTATTATTATTATTATTAACAACTGTATTATTCAGTCAGCTCTTTTGAAGTGATTTTAATCCAAACACAATTTTAGAGTTTTTAATCAAATTAAATTGAACATATTAAATTATGAAAATCCAATATATTAACTATACACTTTCAAACAAACGTATCATATACTCCACGAATTTTAGTGTCTCTTAAATACATTTTAAACAGAGACTTGACATCCATAATAAAGAATGCACATTTTTCATTCTGTTCTGAATGCAGTGGGGGAACTAAAATACATACTTTATAAAGTGTTTATAAATTGTTTATTTTAATTTGGCCTACCGATATCTCTTTTAAATGATTTCTGAATGAAGTGTTTTTAAAATGTGACTTGTACATGTGAATGCTACTTATGCGAGTGTTTGGTTTTTCTATCACCAATGCAGTTTTGAAGCAGTGTGACTTATAGTTAGCTGTGACGTATTTTTCAGAACATGTGCAACCAGCTTTATGTCAAAAGATTTTCATGGCATAACCCGTTTAAAAACTTTTTGATCTTTTCTCGCCTCTGTTATCATCTTCACCACAAAAAAAGAAAGACAAATTCAAATACAGCAAGTGCATGAAGACCCTGGCTGTATACACAATCCTCTATAGCTGATTTCTTTGGTTTAGCTAAACTGTCGGGAAATTATTTAATAGCTCTGAAACAAGATTAAGCGGCGTCTCTTTTGTTGAACAGTATGCTACGTCAAGTTTTGGAATGTGAAAAGACAAATGTAAACTGTGTGTGTGTGTTTGTCCTGTCAGCTGTTCAGCACAGAGGAGAGACGCTCCGTCCAGCAGCACAAGGTGACGGTGCATGGAGTCCCCGGACCCGAACCCTTCACTGTCATCTGTGTTGATGAATTCACCACAGCCAAACAGCTCCTGGACTCTGTAAGTGCCCACACTACACGAATCACACAGCTTTTTACTTGGAAAGTAATCATATTTGTATCTAAATATTAATACTGAAATATTCTAAGAAATCTCAATATCAAATTGATACAGATCAAATGCCAAAAGTCGTAATGAACTTTTTTTTCTGTTATGGTTTTGTGCCTATAGATAGGCTAAATATTTGTCGAATAACTTAAAAATACCAGTCTTTAAAACAAAAAAAGAAGGTAAAGGGGCAGGAATGTCTTAAAGTGATAGCAGTCATTAGCATTTATCATTAACAAAAAACAAAATTGTGGAAATGAGTTTTGTGAGTTTATGAGTATATTGTTTTTGTTGTATATTTGTGTAACTATATGTAAAGTTCACTTGTTTTCAGTAATGTTTTATCTTTAAATTTGGCTAGTAGTTTCTTCTCTGATGCCAAAACTGGAATTAAGAATTCTGAAATTGATTTTAAAAAATGGCATAATTTTGTTACATGATCTGAAACTATGGAAATAAAAATCCTTCATTTATTTATTTATTTTTAGCTGAACCAGAGTAAGGCAGGGCAAGTTCAAATCTGAACAACAGGCCTGACTGGACCAATAGTAAAAATCCTTAAAGAGATGATCTCATAATTTACTCTCTCTCTCTGTCATACGTGGGTTTTCTCATGAGGCTTCTGCTGAACACAAAAGAAGATATTTTGAAGAATGCTGGTTACTAGCACCAATCCACTTCCATAGTAAGAATAAACTATATACATGGATGTCAATGGGTGTCAGCTACCAGCATTCTTCACAATATCTTCTTTTGTAGAACTCAAATTTTGGGTGAACAGTCCTTTTAACACTGAGCCATGCTTGAGTTTTCAACACTGGAAAACATGCATAAATAATGTATCTTTCATTGAATCATACTTTAATATTCCCCTGTGGTATAGAAAATGATATCACATCAAAGTAAAAAATCCCAGTATCCTCACCAGTAACTAGTAACACTAGTCAGCACACACCAGAACACTGCTCACTACATTGAACAGCAGTGTTGCTCTCTCTGTGTGTGGTGTTGTCATCACTGCAATTTTGGAGAAGTGATTTTAACCAGTCCTGAAGTAATGTTTCAGATTAACCCTAAAAATGTTCACCTGGTTGCCAAAGTGTCCTCTTTTTGGGGAATTATTGTCATTCATTAGGAACAAGCGGTGTTTACTGGTCTGGTTCACATTTTCATCATTCCTCAGCACATAAACACATGCTGAAATACGCTCTCTCTCTTACTCTCTCCCTCTCTCTCATGTGCTTAAGTGCAGCTGTAGGGCAGAAGATGAAGGAAAGTTGTTAAGTTTTAAAACTCCAGAACTACTTTTTTTTTTTTTGCTGACACAGGAAAGAGAGCATTGTGGAAAGAGAGCATTGTATTATACTTGTGTAAAAGTTATGCGTTTCGAATCACTAAAATGTGTTACAGAGTCTAAATGGCAAGGGATAGAGGCTTTTGATAAATCACCTAAAGCTGCACCGTAAAAAATGCTGTGTTCGATTTATGTTGGGAACTTGATAGATTTTACAAATGTAAGTGTATTGAAAACGAAACAAATAGGTTGTCCCCAAAAAAACTCAAGAATTGTGTTGTTTCAGCTCATTTTAAATAAGTAGTTTGAACAAACCACAAACGTCTTTTTTTGTGTAGTTGGAGGACTATATTCATTAACATTAACATCCCATTGATTAGAGAACCTTCAATAGCATATAGTACATAGAATAATAAACATAAATGCACATAGGGCACATATTGATCCAGCTGTAAGAGATGAATGTCCTTTTTGTTTTTTGTATAAAGTTGCGTATCATTTATTTTCACCGTGTGATTGACTGAAGCCAATGTTTTGTAACAGTCTGAATCAATGATTTACAATTGATGGTTTGTATTGGAATATTTATGGCCTGAAGTATAAGTATCAAAACAGAAAAATGTATGTGTTCATTCACGTTTTTTATGGTCAAGTGAAATTTGCTGTGTGGTTAACAAAGATGGAGATGATGAATGGAGGTGTTCTACGCATGTTAATAATATGACTTTAACAGGTTTGATATCTGCTCGGATTATTGTTGATGCTTTTAAATATACTTATTTGGGCTTTTGAATTTTACAAATGAACATATGCGTTTTATTGTGTGTAATCTTTGTTAAAGGGTTAGTTTACCCCAAAATGAAAATGTACTCTCCCTCAAGTAAACCTTTACGAGTTTCTTTCTTCTCTTGAATACAAATGTAGATATTCTGAAGAAATCTAAAAACCATTGACTTCCATAGTAGGGAAAATAAATACTATGGAATTCTTCAAAATATCTTCCTTTGTGTTCAACAGAAGAAACTCATACAGGTTTGGAACGAGTAAAGGGGAGAGTAAATAATGTTAATTTTCATTTTTGGGTGAACTGTCTCTTTATTTTATATGTTGTAAATGCTGTTAATGTAATAACTGTTAGAATAAAGAAAGTCTCTCTCTCTCTCTGCAGTTGTTTCCGACTGCCTCCTTCCAGTATTTGCTGATGGAGGAGCGAGTGTCTCTGTGGAAGGAGAAGAAAGCTCCTCATCAGCGTCCTCTAGCCAATGATGAACGACTGCTGAAGCTCATTCACAGCTGGCAGCCCGAGGACGGATATGTGGGCAGAATATACCTCAAAACCAGAGAACAGGTAGAAAAAAAATCTTTCCCAGATTCTGCTTGCTTTATTTTCATTCAATATGTAAAGGGTCATTCCTGTTATGCAGTACATTTTCATGTCTCACGCACTGCAAAAATCCAACAATGTACACAACTGCAGTTTTAAATAATTGTTCTCTACTTTAATATATAATTGAGTTTTCAGCATCATTACTCCAGTCTTCAGTCACATGATCCTTCAGAAATCATTTTTAATACGCTGATTCATGGCTCAGTAAGCATTTTTAGATTATGGTGTTGAAAATAGCACTGATTAATATTTTATGGATAGGACACATTTTTTCCAGGATTGTTTGATCAATAGAAAACTCAAAATAACATTCATTTTAAATCCTTTTAAATGACCAAAGTTTAAATGCCATCTTTGCACAATAAAAGCATTGTTTAAATAATACTGTTTTTTTTTTATTTATCTCAAAACCTATATATGTATAAAAAATGTAATATAAAAACAATAATGGGCATACTGTGGATAAATGCAGTGACAAGAAAGTGAATTATTAATAGCAAATATTTCCAAAATTGTTTTGTCGCATTTTTTTGATTAAAGACAAATTAGATATGAAGAAATAATCTGTCAATTAAAGAAACATTGCAGAAGATTTTTTATTTTTTTTGTTAGAAGTACCCAGAGACCTGACCAGCGTTATTGTAGCAACAATAAACTATGATTATTTTTAATTAGTTTCCATTTTTGCCAGATTGATTTTAACTGAAGTGGTTTTAGTCATTGTGGTGTGTTGAGCTTTGTTTTAAATGTCTGTACAGTTTTTAGTTCTTATTATTAACTCATTGATTAGTGGAACAAGGTTTAGTTTGTTGTTTTATTTCAGCCTGGATTTATTTACACAGTCAGAAAAGGCTGAGAAAAAAAAAAAATAACCTAAACCTTGTTCCAATTCAGCATTTCTCATTTTACTTAATTTGAAATAATGGTTATTTAGTTGAACTAATAAATGAGTTAGAAACAACTAAATAAAAAAGCTGAAATATTAACAAATAAAATAGAATAAAAATACATTTGATCCACTTTATCAGTGCAGTGTAAATGTAAACTGGATTTGATTTGAGCTCTTTCTGTTGTGTGATTGTGTGTGCTGCTCCTCCTGCTGGCTCTCAGCAGAACTGCAGTGAGAAGACGAGTGTCCCGCTGGAGACCCTGGAGGAGCTCAGCAGCTCAGACGACGGCACCTTCTTCGTGCAGGTCCATGATGTTTCTCCAGAACAGCCTCACACCGTCATCAAAGCCCCGCGATACAGCACAGCACAGGACATCATCCAGCAGGTGCCAAAAACACTCCAAATCAAGGAGGAGTCACCCAAACCTCAACATTTACTTGCTATTAACTTTAACTATAAACCTTTGAGTTTCTGTTGAGCACAAAAGAAGATATTTTGAAGAATGTTAGAATCCGGTGATGGTAGTTTATTTTTTATCCGTTACAAATTCGCTAAATATGACAAATAGGAACACTGTCATTTAAAAAAAGTGTTATGTGACTAAAACTCATTCTTTCGTGATATTAGACCGATATTAGATTTACTTCTGTCTCAACTAATGCTCTAGCCATTGTTTTAAACAGAGAAGATGTATTCGCATCAGACGTGCTATAATGGCAAGTAGTGCTGTGCAATTTATCATTTCAGCATTGATATGCCAATATGCGCATCTGCAATAGTCACATCACATGATATGCAATGTTGAGTCTGAATTACAGTTGACCAGAAGCCCTTGCTAAGTTTAACCAGAATAGTGTGAAAGTTTATCATTTGCATGTGTTTTAAGGCTTGAGACTGTGCATTTCAAGAGTTTAAAACGTTTGGACACAAAAAATGTGGATGTTTGGAGGTGTAAGAAAGAGTCATTGTATTTAATTATTTATACAATTTATGCAAAAAAAACTTTGTGTCTTGTTTCTAGTCCAAATATCTACATTTCAAAGCGATAATAAGATTATTTTAGTTTCCCCACGGGCTGATATTTAGCTTAAGGAAAAACTCTTCATTTTGACTTATTACTTCTGAAGGTGAAAACAAAATTCTTAATCAAGTAAATATATCGTTATTAGATATTTGGACTAGAAACGAGACAAAGCAAAGTAAGAAAAGCATTTTTCTGCATTGCGATTTACTTCATTTCTGTACCTGAATACTGTTAAACTCCCCAGAAAACCGTCAAATTAGAGCTATTCAAGCCATCTTGTGAAACTGTATTCATATCGCAATATTTATTGCAGCAAAATAAAATATTACAATATCAGTTTTTTTTCCAATATCGTGCAGCTCGAACGGCTGGGAACCCCTCCTATATTGAGTGGCCACAAATGTGTGTTGTTGTTTTTTTGCAACAATGCATGCTTTCACAGAGAGCCGGTGGATTCACAATTTCCACATCTTTTGTTATAATTATTATTATGGTGCAATTATTTATAATAAGTTATGCAGCATCAGACCCAACAGAGCCAGTTTCTACAAATAAACACACAGACACACATTTTTAAGAGTGATCATGTGACTTATGTATACCAGGTGCCCTGTAAATGTGACAGAAAAGAAGTTTCCATGGCAATTTAGTCCATTGCGAGCATGAATTTTTTGTTTAGCTGTTTTAATATATGGTTGTCATTGCATGTTTTGGTAAATTGATGCATTTCCATTAGGCATAATTTCATGTTGCACAATTTGAAAGTTGATGGAAACATGTCTGATAACATCCATAATAGGAAAACAAATACTGGCTAACACTTTCCAACATTCTTCAAAATATCTTATTATGTGTTCACAATAAGGAAAGACAGCCAGCTTTGGAGCACGTTTACAAATGATGACAGAATTATAATTTGTTTGGGTGAACTGTCCCTTCACAATGTGATCTCTGTGGCAGTAATGTAAAAAGGTATCTGTATCTGAGCTGCTGTGCTGTTTTGTAGACTCTGAGTAAAGCCAAGTATTCTCTGAGTATCCTGAGCAACCCCAACCCATGTGACTACGTCCTGATGGAGGAGCTTTCTAAAGACGCGGCTGGAAAGAAGGCGTCCTCTGCCAAAGCGTGCCAGCGTGTGCTGCAGGACCACGAGTGTGTGTTTCAGGCTCAGAGCCGCTGGAAGGGTGCTGGAAAATTCATCCTCAAACTCAAAGAGCAGGTAAACACTGAGCTGGAAAAACTGCCACATCACAAAATTCAGTTAACCCTTTCTTACACCTCTGAAGTATACACTTGCACTTTATAAGGCATGTTTACCTGCCAAATATAACCTAACAAAAGATATAACAGTTTTTTTTTTTTGGAAGATGAAATATATATCCATGAAATGTTTACAATCTAAAAGAAGTGTTTCCTGTTTGAATATACAGTAGTCAACATTTGAAGTGAAGATTTTCAAAATTGTCCTGAGACAAGAATGAGAGTTGTTCAATAATTGTAGGGCATCTTTGATAAAAGGTGATGATCCACTTCAAATGTTGACTACTTTATTTTAAAATGCACTTTTGAGCATTATCAGTCTCTTCATTGTTCATCCTAATATGCATATCAAAGATTTATTCTAGTTTGCTTCTCAAGAAACACAATATTATCTATTTTTCATAATGAATTGATACTTAATATTTTAGTGGATAAAACTGATTAAACGGGATCAGATTCCTTGATGATTGTGAACTTAAAATACACTTCTGTTACAACATTTTTTTAATTGTCACTTTTACTTAATTTATGGTTTTACTTTTTCAATAAAAATGGTAGTACCAAACCAAACCTTTGTTGTAATAATTATTTTAATATAAAGAAATATAAAATAATTCTATATTTAATATATAAAATGAATCAATTAAAATAGGAATTAATTGATTATTTGAATTTAATATTGGTACTGCAGTGTCCTCATCTAAATAAACGTGTAAATATGTATTACTGTTTCAAGATATGAGTATTTATTCATCTACAATTCCATAGTTTATTACACTGATGCATGAACAATCAAGCCTAATCGAATATGTACAGTTGAAGTCAAAATGATTCCTCCTGTAATTTTTCTTTTTCAAATATTTCCCAAATGATGTTTAACAGAGCAAAGAAATGTCACAGTATTTCTGATAATATTTTTTCTTCTGGAGAAAGTCGTTGTTTTATTTAGGCTAGAATAAAAGCAGTTTTTAACACCATTTTAAGGGCAATATTATTAGCCCAATATTTTTTTTTCCGATTGTCTACAGAACAAACCACTGTTATACAATGATTTGCCTAATTACCATAACTTGCCAAATTATCCTAGTTAAGCCTGTAAATGTCACTTTAAGCTGAATACTAGTATCTTGAAAAATATCTAGTCAAATATTATATGCTGTCATCATAGCAAAGATATTATCAGTAACTGTATATCAGTTTTTCAGCCTGAATCAGTGGTTGATTGATTGTTAATGGTGTGTGTTTGTTTCATCAGTTGGCTCGGGAGGACAAGCGTAAAGGTGTGTCGTTCGCCAGTGAGCTGAGGAAGCTGACGGGTCGCAGTCGCAGTCTGACGGTGAACACAAACAGCAACGACACGCACAGTAAGGAAGAGAAGAGCGCATGTCCCAGCATGAGCTGTGTGCCAGAGACCTCACAGTGAAGCAGCGCTCTGCAGCGTGTGTGTCTGTGCATGGAGCTCCAGCAGGTACTAACACACACACTCACACCACTGTTCATCTAATACAGGACAAAACTGTAATGCTATAGACCCTTTTCAAATTTCAGGGTTTCTCAGTAGCAGAAGTCATCATAGTTGGCTAAACTTAAGAGCGCAGTGAATGGGAGAATACAACAAATACTTTATTTTACAATCCTATTTGCTGAAATAATGAAAGAAAAACTCCACGATGGCGTTATCAAGACTTTCAGAAAAAGAATAGTGTGAGACTGATAACGGCAGACAGAAGAGAGAATGTCAGATTTCCTGTCCTGCATCATAGACGCTGCATTAGAAACACCTCGCATAAGCGGTAATTAGTTTTTTGTAATTTGATGCAAAGATGATATAATACATATATAAATGCATATAAATGTTCCTACATTTAAAATAAAATCTAAATATTAAAAACTTTCAAGGATTTAAGATGCTGATGACCGTTAAACACATCATAACAGTTTTGTGAAAAGGGTCCATGATCAAGCTCCAGGTTGTTAGACTTTGTGGTAATGTAACTTGTCATTTTCCCAGTTTGCTGCTGTTTATTTCTCAGTTAACACTGCAGCATGTCTTCAGGAGTGTGGAAAATCATTAATGGCATGAACGATGTAAAAGCTCGACTTTTGTAGACGCTGGATTCAGCTGGTCATGAGTGAATATGAGTACTGTACAGGTTGAAGACTCTGAAAGTGTGACATATCTGCATCCTCATATTCATTCATGCCAAGTCAATTGTGCGTCTACATGGGCTAATGTTGATTGTATGGTGGCCTCACATGGTTTGGACAAACTCAGAGAAAGTGTGCGTTTGATTTAAAGGCACAGAATGTTTCTATGAAAACCACTAGAACAGTGCTGTATATTTTGTTGACCATGTACTTACATTATCCCAAATGTTTTGAAGATTGTTCAAATCCAGAGAGAGAAGCATTTGCTGTGTGTTCATGCTAATGACGTCACACATCCAACATTTCTGCTTTGGTTTTAACAGAGAAACAGCAGAGATGCTTTAATGTTATGTTTTATTAGCACTTTTAGCTTAGCATAAATCATTAAATCAGATTAGAGCATTAGCATCTTGCTCAAAAATGAACCGAATCCTAGAAAAGTTGCTATTGTTTTTATTCTGGTGTAATAATAATAACCAAGGACGTTTGCTGGCGTAGCATGGCTGCAGCAGACACAGCAGCTGAAAATAGTCCCCAGCTAGGTAACAGATCTTCATGTTGTCTTTTGGACTGTAGGTTAATGTGGTAGATTGAGGTTAGGTATGAAGTAAAGTTGAATCAGTGTTTTCTCAGATAAAAATCAGCCTTATGTATTTTCCAGAAGACTGAATGTGTGCTTCGTCTGCAGGGTCTCTGTCTCTGGGGCTGAAGGCCTGGATGGCTGAGGGCCGCTTGGGCTCTCCGAGATGCTCTCAGTGTGGCGATGGGGTCCCGTCCGGCTGGTCTCTCCCGCTGCTGTGGAACTGGAAGCTGCATAAATGAGTCCAGAGCAGCAGCAGTCTGAGCTCCAGATAAAGACACTTCTCTTCTGTTCTGCTTATCAGCTGATGTTGACAGTACTGTAAGTGATCAATGCATTCTGATGCGTTTCTTTTGTGGTTTTGCACATTAGCATTCTTTTGAAATCTAGCCGTTTTTAATACTTTATCTACATCCCTTTTTGGATCATGAAGGAAAATGCCCCTAGCACATTTGTTTTTCTTTTTTTCATTGACTTAATTTGCGCACAAGATGTTTAAGCAGACTTTGTTCTGCACATTTTATCAGCTGATTGAATTTGCTGGCTTTATTGCACACATTCTGTACCCACAGACACACTGCCCAACATGCTGAGTGGATCCTGGTAAAAACCGCCATCCATCTATTGCAGTATTATTCAAAATAAGCGCCACTATATTTTTGTCAGTGTATATGAACAGTTTTCACTAGCGCTTTCATTATAAATGTTACACTCTGCACTTTTAATCCCTCTTCTTGGCTGAAGTGCTATTATTTATTTAAAAACTGCTTTTCTATGAAGTGGTTCCTGTGTTCTTTTGACTTCTTCAGTCGCTGCAGGACTTGTTTTGGGAATATTTTTAAAGTCAGTGAAATTTGGAAGTTTATATCCTATATGACCTTTGACCTTTCACTTTTGAATGCCAGTTTGGTTTCGTCAATTCTTTTTCTATAATATGTTTGTGAGATTTCTACATTCGCTGCATAGTGGTTGAATGGCCTGCTTTACTTTCTTTGTGTTGTTGAAGATGTCTGTTTTGAACTTTAAGTGGTCCATTTTCTTTCTTGACATGAACTCTTTAATAATTTATTGAATATTATAGCCCGGGTTGGCTGTACTTTTCCAGATAGTGTATATGAAATCTTGCATTAATTTATTTTTAAGGGCATGAATGTTCCTCTGCTCTGTTCATACTGTGTTCATGTTTGTATTTGTGTAGTTTCGATTTTAAAAGGAGATCTGAATATTTAGTGGTTTTAAAGAGCTGGTAGACACAATTGAAGCATACTTTATTTGTGTGGTACACTACAGCGTCATGTAATTAATGTAATGTACATTTACCATTGCTTTGTATGTTTTACTGACACAATGCTGTTATTTTGAGTGTTTAATGTCTGTTCTTAAAATGTTGACCTTGTTACTAGCGTTGCTTTTCAGCACACGTAAACCCTGATAGGAATGTATTGTTGATATTGTGACGTCAATATATGGGTTGTTTGTTTACTTGAAACCACCGAATCAACCCAGTTCATCAATAAATAATGTTGAATAATCATTTTCGGTGAAACAGCTAATTTTACATTAGTGAACATGCTAAATGATGCCAATAAAAGAAAGTATAAATCAAAGAGGGTATTATTTTTTTTTTTTTACACAATACTGTCTGTCTATGTTTCCTGCTGTGTGTGCTGTGATGTGAAGTCTAGACTCATCTGTTCCGTTTCCTCCTGAAGAGCTGCATCAATCTGATTCCTCAGCTCACTATCTAAGAACGCATGGCCGATCGTGAAATATTCCTGCAATGTAAAATAAAAACACTATACTTAAAAAAAATAAGAAATAGAGGGAAGCATTGATAGCTTGATGGAAAAAGACCTTTTTCTTTGAAGGTGGTCCTGCGACAGGTGGGTTGAAGCTCATGTCTTTCACACTGTAGTCTTCAAAGAGCTGCAATGGAGTCCTACAGAAACACAACAAACCTTTAGCTTAATCTTGAAACAGCATCAGCCTGTGTGTGTGTGTGTGTTTACCTTCTGCTGAGCTCCACACCCAGAGCACCAGATCCTTCACTAGGAGCTCCCTTCATCAGATGAGCTGCAAACTTCCTCACCACCGGCTGATAGTGACTCTGAAACACACACACACCTGAATATAGCATATATATTTCTGCGTTTGAATGAGCAATGCTGATTAGGTTTTATTTTCCAGAGTGGACACCTCGGGATGAATTCACATCATAGATGTACCTGGGCCATATATAATAACGCCAGATTAGTTTCAGTTTAGTTTACAGCAATCTTGGGTTTTAGGTAACATGAAGGCAGCTCGACTCTTATCACTCTTTGCTGCCATGGTATTATGGAGCAGTTGAGCTGAGCTTCCTTCATGGTATTTAAAACTTCAAATTGGTGCAAACAAAAACTTTACTGATACGTGAAACAGGCCCCTGATGTCCACACTACTTCAGCATCTTTGACCCCCAAAAAAAAACAAACGCTGAAGAACCCATTTTAGTTTGGAGGTCCTGGTGTTGTGTTATCCACAATCACTCTCTTCTGGACCAAGACACCACCAGTAGACTACAAGTATGGGTGCCGGCAAAATATCTGCATGCCCAGTGAGCGTTAATGGCCACATATCATGTGTTTTATGCTGTATAATGTGGACGGAGATCATTTTTCTGAAACACAGTAAAAAATGGAAATAAGGTATAGAAGTTTTTTCATTCTAAAACAACATTTTAAAGTGAAAATGTAAAGCAGGAGCGGTTCTGAAAGGGTGCCACCAAATTTACTTTGTATTAATTTTTATATTAATTGGAATTTTGCTTTGTACATTAGCTTAAATTTAGTAAATGAAAGTACAGCATGTTTATTTTTTAACTCTTTCCCTGCCATTAATGAGAGAACTTGACAATTAAGAGAAACCACTTCCCTGTAACTCACATGAAGTTTTTACGGCAATCTGTGTTTGTATCTTTCTGTCTGTGTGTGTGTGCGTGAGAAAATCATGGCTGCACACTATATCGTTTAGCATCGATGTCGCAATGTGCCAATCTGCAATAGTTACATCGCAGTATCTGCAATGTTGAGTTGCGATTATAATTGAAACTATTTGTGCTTAGGAAATTTGTAGCTTCAACAAAGATAAATTGTATTTATTTATACAATAAAGACAGTAGTCAACATCTGAAGTGGATCAAAAAAGTTGATCAAAATAAAAATGGGTGTTTAGTTTTAGGACAACTTTTTTTATTTGTGGTAGTTTTGATCCGCTTGAGATGTTGACTACACTGTATACAGTCTTAACATTTGATTATTTTATTGCAGTACCTCAACACAGTTAGACTCTTTAGAAAACAATAAAGCACTGTCTATTTCATTTGTATGTTTGTTCTAATCTATTAATTTATGCTTGTCATTTCTTTTCTTTTATGCATATACACACCCGATCAATGTAAAATTAGGAATTCTTCCCAAATAGAGTTATTTAAAGGGCCACGAAACCCCCCTCTTTCGGTTAAAGTCTACCTCAGAATTTTTCAAAAAATGCTGCGAGATGGGCATGGAGCGCTGCGAGCAGTGGGAGGAGTGGGCATGGCCGGCAGAGCAGGGGAGTGAACAACTGTTGTCAGTCGGCTCACAAAAGAAGACAAACCGTGAGAGCCATGATTTTATAGTTTACAAAGTTAAAATGCAAAGAAATAAACTAAGTAATTTAATGTCCTGCTACATTTGTTATTCGTAATTTCATATACACATAACCACAATTTGTTCTATCATAATAAAATAATCATGTTTATATAAACACTATAAATGAGGAGGTCTTCTCCCCTCCTCAATCCCCGGGTCTGAATGCAGACACAGTGGATAGCAGTGCAGCAGGTCTCTTGCCATGAACAAACTCAACTGATAAAAGACAAAGTCCGCCATTCTCCAATTCTCGTACAGCTCTCCTGACAAAAATTCTTGCTGCAAACCAACAGCTTTGCTGTATCGGCCCTGACAGCATTGCAGGGAAAAACATGCAACAAACCCCGTGGATCATGGAAACAAACACAAATAAACACCGCCGTGCATGGACGCGGTCTCACCCAGTCATTGGGTCTCACAGCTTGGCAGGTCTGCCTTGCCTTCAGAAAGCACATGCTCTCATGAATAATTAAGAAGCAGGGTCTTCTCATAGGATAAGAAAACTCCGCTATGAATAATGAGAAACCGACGCGTCATCACTCCACTAGCAGATAGCTACATCACCGATTTTGATCCCGGGTTTAAAATAATATTTGGGATGGAAGATGAAATTAACTGACAAAAGCTTAAAATTATCCAGTTTTATCCACAATTAAAGCTGACAGGAGCTAACGCTCAACACACACATCTGATAAAATTACAAAAAAGTACTCCAGGGTTTCTTGAACCTTTAAATCATCTCAGGAAATTATATTCAAATCGCAATATATATGCAGAAATACTAAATATCACAATGTCAGTTTCTGCCAATATCGTGCAGCTCTGGTGAAAATACTTAACTACTGAACCTGCTTTTCTCTTCAGTTGTTTTGGTCACAGTGTTGCATGTTTGATCTGCATTTAAGTGGTGATGAAACATGAGGATAAAGAAACCATGTCTTTCTTTTTGTTTATCAAAACAAGGAATGATTATTTTAATAGATCTAATAGGATCTTTTATTTCAAGCAGAAACTATTCTGCGGGCCACCACTTTTAGCTGAAAATCATCAAAAAATACTTAAAATATATATTTAACTCTTTCCCTGCCAGTGTTTTTTTTTTTTAAGTAAAAAAAAAGGATTAGTTGAAAGGTTTTGCTTTATAATACTCAGCTGATGCTCAGTGTGTGTGTGTGTGATGCTGTACCTTGAGTAAGTGCAGCTCCCAGAGTGCCGTGTTCTGCGGGTTGCAGTATTCAGGCACCTCCAGCTCTGGCAGATACACACCACTGCCCTGCGTCTCGTTGTCCAGCAGGATGTCACACTTGGGGAAGGTCTACACAAACACAAGCACAGATTAACACGAGCATCATCAACACTGAGGTGTTCATCTTCACCAGAGCAGCGTCTTGTCTCACCTGCATCAGCATCCTGTTACCGGCCAGAATCCCCACAGACGAGTCCGGCAGCAGATGCAGAGCCACAGTGTTCAGTCTCTTGAGGAAGGCCTGCGCTCTCTGCAGCGTCACCTGCTTCCTGCGCTTGGACAGCATCACGTCCAGACATTGCAGGACGATCACAGTGTCCTCATTCACTCCTCCTGCATAACAAACACAACAGCAAATCAGTGGAATATCACAGAAAACATGTCCATCCAATGTGTTCAAGAGTGTGCTTTGAGCACACACAAAAAAGTTAACAAGTTTCAATCTGGCAACCCTTTTTGTTTCCACCACAGAATAAGTACAAGCCAGTTGTCTATTACAAAAAAGTTACAGCAGAGTGGATATCTTGCAGCTTTAAATGTATACAACATTATTTACTACTTTAGCTATAGATTTATGAGAATATAAGACACTGCAGAACAATCACGGTGGTGTCCTCATTCACTTCTCCTGCATAACAAACACAACACAACAGCTGAGTGTGTGTGTGTGTGTGTGTGTGCGCAATATCACAGAAAACACGCCCATCCCATGTGTTAGAGAGAATCAAATCTCCAGTTCCTGAGTGATTAACCAGAGCAAACTATCTGTAATAAAACCATTTTAAAAGCGCCTGTGGCTTTTTTTGACATAATAATATTATTTACTAATTATTATTTACATCTAAAAGCACACCAAAAACAAACTCTTCCAGGAGTGCAGTCACGTTCAGAGTCTGGGAGATGATTATACCAAGACTCAAAACCGGTTTCATTCATGGAACAAAAAAAAATCAACTAAATAAATAATAATAATAATAATAGGCGTCACGGTGGCGCAGTGGGTAGCACGATCGCCTCACAGCAAGAAGGTCACTGGTTCAAGTCCCAGCAGGGTGAGTTGGCATTTCTGTGTGGAGTTTGCATGTTCTCCCCGTGTTGGCGTGGGTTTCCTCCACAAGTCCAAAGACATGCGGAATAGGTGAACTGAATAAGCTAAATTAGCCGTAGTGTATGTGTGTGAATGCAATGTGTGTATGGATGTTTCCCCAGTGT
The DNA here is from genome assembly GCA_903798115.1 of Danio jaintianensis. Classification (NCBI taxonomy): domain Eukaryota; kingdom Metazoa; phylum Chordata; class Actinopteri; order Cypriniformes; family Danionidae; genus Danio; species Danio jaintianensis. Next base: position 4,410,892 of record CAIGQV010019950.1, on the reverse strand, counting down.
TGGGTTGCAGCTGGAAGGGCATCTGCTCATAAGTTGGCGGTTGATTCCGCTGTGGCGACCCCTGATTAATAAAGGAACTAAACCGAAAAGAAAATGAATGAATAATAATAAGGTAATTACAAGACTCTATTGCACAAATTGTTTTGTTTTTTTGTCTTAAAATTGTGAAAAAAAATAAAAACTGTGACAAACATTTCCTTCTAAAATTTCAAGTTTGCATTTCTATCATTGACTTTCTCCCTCTAAATTCTGTTTTTCTGGTTCACTTCTAGTATGAATGCAATCGTACCAAATAACGGAAGTGAATTTTGGCGCTTTGCTTTCGTGACTGTCACCTAGCAACAGCCGTAAACAAAACAGCCGCTCGATGACGCAAGCTTACCGGGGTTCAGAAGGAAAAAAAGACAGTGTGAACACAAACCAACCGAGAAGGTGGCAGTGGGGGACAATCGAACTTGGGTACGGTTTAGGCAACTGAACCAAGTGTGAAAGCACCCTTAGTGTTTTTAGGGGTGTCAAAATGAATTGTTTCTTCGGTGCACCGCGATGCAGACGTGGACAATTCGGTATCGGTTCAGTAATAATCATAACCGGTTATTACGTACTGACGTCCTTTATCTCATATGCGCTATATTGCGGTAGCTTACTATGGTGAGGGAGGCGAGCGTGAGTAATTAAAACGCTCCAACTACTTAAAGCAGAAACTCTGCACAATTCACTGCGTGTGTGTTTGCTGGAAGAAATGAAAGTAAACTCCATTTCTCTCTCTCTATCTCTCTCACTGTGGCCCTTTGACCTGCTGGCGTGAGGTAACTTATCCTCTCCTCTCGGCTGTTACAGCGATACTTCTGGATCCAGACACGAGCACGTGTCTGCAGAGCGAGTTTTCTCCTCCGCGTCTATCACGGATAAGCTGTGATCGACGCTGCCATTCATCAATGTCACTCATCAGTGAACAGCGCCAGCGCGTTAGAGCCAATCGCAGCCCTTTCTGTTGAGCGCGTGACCAATCATAGGGCTGTAAGAACTCGCTTGTCAACGCTCAGAAAGCGAGCGGGATATTTACATTTGTTTATTTGCTATAAATGCTCATGTTGTTCTGTGCATGGACTTGAGTTTTTAAAGCTACAGTTCATGTATCTGACTGTTTGTATTAAAGGACAAAATTGTATTACAAATAATATAAAAATATTTAATACAAGAATTGTGCTGTGAAGTAAAATATCAAATTGTGTATGGAAAGCATCGTCAATGCACCGAGATATCGAATTGAACCGAATCGATGGCATGATAATCGTAACCGAACAGTGAGACCAGTGTAGGTTTTTCCTGCAAATTCTTGCAACAGTTTTTATGGTTTCACCCATAATAAAAGTATATAAAAGGTAATTGCAAATGTTATTTAAAAATTCAGATTTTTTTCACTTTCCCCATAAAATAATTTTTTTTTTTTAAATGATAATTTTAAGTAACCTCTAATAATTATCAAGTTAAAACATGGCAACCTTTTTTGTTTCCACCACAGAATAAGAAATACAGAAGTCACTCATAGCAGAGTTTATATCTTGCCACTTTAAATGTATACAGCAACATTTATTACTTTAGTCTTAAAGTAGACATTATTTGCCATTCCTTTGCAATTATTATTAATGAGTTCTTTTCAGTGTGATCCCAGTTCATTCACACATGAAGCCAAGTTTTTTTTTGTTGAGCAGACAGGAGTTCAAATATTTTCATAGTAGTTTATGCATGCTTTGTTACTGAATATTTTTTCCTCACATGGGTGCATATATCTGATGTACATCTGCAGGGCTTTTTTGTAATCTCCCAAATTGGAATGAAATATGTGGATGGAAACAGAACTTGTGTCATTTGATCTTTTATAATAATCTAATAATGTGTGGTGCATCAAAAAACCCATGATAACTGTGCATGTAATTGGTAATAAGCAGATTGGGGTGTTCAGATGACAGGATGTTGTGGCTGATACGGACTGGAGTCTTTACCTGCGTGCAGCGTCAGCAACGTTCTGTACAAGTGGCTGTAGAATTTCAAGGGGTCGATGTTGAGGACGTCACCTGCAGGAAACACAGATATGTGTGTGAGGTGTGTGTGTGTGTGTGTGTGTGAGCACAGCTGTGGAGATGCACTGACCTTGTCCTGAGAGGATGTGGAAGGATGTGAGAATGCAGTGGAGACTCTCGCGATACGTCAGATCCTGAGAGAACGACAACAGTTGAGCTTTACACAGATCTTCCTCACACAATCAGCACAAAAGCAGAATATAGGTAGGCCTATTACAATAATCAATATATCGACTTGTTGCACAACACATAAACATGACCTCAATTAATTTTGGTGATGCAATATATATATTCAACCCGAGTATTGTGCCATTTGACAAAGCAGGAGCTCGGGGATGAAATGCTTACCCCTGACGTGATGAGGTTGTACAACACCGCTAACAAATCATCAAAGAACTCCAGGTTTATCAGATGAGCAAACCTTCAGGAAACAGTTTCAACAACATCATTCACAAGAACACAGATGCTTTAATACAAGGCAATAAGACTGTAATAAAGTTGTTATATGTGGTGTGGTTCTTACTTTGCGAGACCTTCTAAAACGGAGGGCAGTAAGACGGACTTCTGAGCTTTCTTCAGTATCCTGAAGTAGATGAGGAACACGATGTTCAGCGTCTCTGTGTGCTGCAACCAAAGATGGATGAATAACATTGTGAATATCAACTACATGAAATCCGACGATAACATATTCATGCATTATAGGAGCAGTATGTCATTTTTTATTCACAACAAATAAACGCATAGTTTGATGGTGCTGTGACTGCATGTGGAATTATGGGAGTTGTGGTCTTCATTACATCCTACGGAGAGCTTTTATTATGCCAGTCCATCACTTCCGGTTATTCAGACCGTGATCACGTGGAGAAGAAACAGTGCTGTTTTATCAGACTAAACACATTCTAGGCTTCTTTTATAATGCTGCTCTGTGCCGTCGAATAATTCACACCACATATCTTTCAGACCCTCCAGGATTTATTTAATGCAAAATCAGGCAAATGGATCATAAATCCACTAGGAGGTGCTTTCAATGGCAGCCACATGAGTTTATGAGCTTTGGGTAGTCTGGCGTTTTTAGACTTTTAAACAATTTTCATCGAATATTTTGTGGAAATGTTCGGTTCAATCGATTATTTTTTTAAGAGTATCTTGCTGTTTTGGGAGTTTTAACATGCATCTGCATAGTTTCACATTCAAAAACATTATAGTATTTACGAATTAAATGTGCTCGCCCGTTCGTGTCATGAGACATTATCGTAATAAATATATTTCATATATCATTATCACAGACATTATAATAATAAAAGAAATACCACCAAATTTTTCAATCAATCATTTTAGTCGAGGGACTGATCTTCGCTGTTTCCCTGTTAAAACCAAAATGGAAAGGGAGGGTGTACGAAGTCATTATCATGAACACACAGCTCCATATAACTTGCTTATTTCTCTGGATTTGAACATTCTTCAAAACATTTGGGATAATGTCAGTACATAGTCAGCAATATATGACATATTTGTCACTCACCTTGGAAAAACAAAAACATTTTAGGATGCAGATAGTACGAGCTTATCATTTAGGTTATGAAAGCAAAAACAAAAGTGTATAACTGTCCATCTACTTACCAGTATAACCTTCTTCTCCTTGCTGTCTGTAGCTTCAGCTTCCAGCAGTTCCTTCTGCAGCTTCTCCTCTGCTTTCTTCCACTGTTCACAAGAAGATACACTCAAATACCAAAACCAAACAAATATAGCTTAAACCAAAATAATGTTTCTCAAGCTAAAGGTCGCAATAGACCATTTCAGTGTGGCGATGTCATTGGCCCATGAACATTTCCTGCTTGTTGTTAAACTATTTCATAACTATAACAAGAGGCAATTCAATCGTGACTTAACATTAAAACAGCTATCATAACATTATTCAACAATGTGTGGCCCTTTTTTGATTCTCAGAAGCTATGGAAATTAAAAATGTAAAACAGGAAACATGTTAGGACCATTGTAATTGTTTACGTCCCTCAAAATGGTCTACAGTGAAAACATGCTACAGCAATGTCCACTTTTCCAGAGGTCTGGGTTAAAGAGAAAGTTCACACAAAAAAGAAAATTCTCTCCTTATTTACTTGATCCAAACCGGTTTGAGTTTACTGTTAAACACAAAATAAGATATGACAAAATAAGACGAATGCTGGAAAAAAACAAAAAACTTTTTGTTCCCACTATGGATGTCAATGGTGGCTTTTTTCCATCATTTATCAGAATATCTTGTTTTGTGTTCAACAGGAGAAAGAAATTCTTAAAAGTTTAGAACCACTTGAGTGTGAGTAAATGAGGACATTTATATTTTGGGGTGAACTATCACTTTAAAAACTTACTCATACATATTTTATTTACTCAATGGGCATTTCATAATAATCTTCTATAAAAATATAAAGGATTCAGTATCACCCCTAAATTAATTAATGATTAAGTAATGGTGTGATGTATGAAAAACTTAAAGCAAACAATCAGCAGTAGTGTAGAGCAAACAATTAGCAGAACGTGCTTGAAGCGATCAAGTGGAGAGAAACAGTCTTATACCATTTACACAACTTCAAAACATGACATTTGTGTGACACTGGCTCGATTTCAGACCTTCCGCTGCATCCTGGATAAATTTTTCCTCTTCTCCTTGAACGACATGAACTTTTTTTTGGGTGCAGTATCTTCAGTGTCTTTCTTCATGTCCACTTCTTTTATTCTCAGACACAGAAGACAGTTCAGCACCTGGACATTCACAAAACATCACATTATTGCGAAATGGAAGTTCACACGGCAATGAATAACTCACTTGTTGTTTCAACACTATGACTTCAGTGGAAGATTAATTATATTTTAAAACAGTAAACATTATTTAAAGTATGACTTGAGGTTGAGTAACAATATTGATTAAAGGAAGCCTGACCAGACAGTCTGAAGTTTAAAAGTTGCATTAATTAAAGTTCACCCAAAAATGAAAAGGAGTTTCTTTCTTCTATTGAAAACTAAGGAAGATCTACTGAAAATGTTGGGGATAAAAGGCCATTGACATCCACAGTACGAACAAAAATAAAAAAATTCAATGGGCTTTTATTAAAATTTTGCACAGCCATATCACCCTGCAGCCCAAGACCGGTTACTCACTGAAGCTAAGCAGGGCTGAGCCTGGTCAGTACCTGGATGGGAGACCACATGGGAAAACTAGGTTGCTGTTGGAAGTGTTGTTAGTGAGGCCAGCAGGGGGCGCTCAACCTGCAGTCTGTGTGAGTCCTAATGCCCCAGTAAAAAGTGAAGGGGACACTATACTGTCAGTGAGCACCGTCTTTCGGATGAGACGTTAAACCGAGGTCTGACTCTCTGTGGTCATAAAAAATAAAATAAAAAAAAGAGTAGGGGTGTAACCCTGGTGTCCTGGCCACATTCCCTCCATCGGCCCTTACTTATCATGGCCTCCCAATCATCCCCATCCACTGAATTGGCTCTATCACTGTCTCTCCACTCCACCAATAGCTGGTGTGTGGTGAGCGCACTGGCGCAGTTGTCCTGTGGCTGCCGTTGCATCATCCAAGTGGATGCTGCACACTGGTGGTGGTGTGGAGAGACCCCCCTCATGATTGTGAAGCGCTTTGGGTGCATAGTCATACACGATAAAAAATGCAATATAAATCCACATTATTTACTTTATTCTCCAACATTCTTCAGTAGATCTTCCTTTGTTTTCAAAGAAATTCAGAAGTTTAGAGCCACTTGAGGGGGAGTAAATGATAAGGAAATGTTCATTTTTGGGTGAACTGTCCCTTTATTACTCACAATGTTAAAAAAGGTGAACATCTGTATATGTTCGTAAAAGTAGAATCTGATCAAAGGGCTGATATATAAATGAAAAAATGGCCATAATGTGCAGCTCTAAAAACATCTACAGCAAACTAAATCCTTATGTAGGATAAAATGATATGTATTATAATGCATTATAAAATGAATTTTGTTTTTAACAGAAAAACAGCATCAAGATTATTCATCATCCCTATCTGACTGTGTTAAACATCTTGTCAGAAATACTTATAGCATGCGCATTTTGACAGTTTGTCATTGGAACATGAGGTATAAAGTTTTGCATACTTCTTAGAGAAAATATGAAGAGTGAGCAAGCGTACCACTGGTTTGATCCTATAGTTCCTGCTCTTGACCATTCCTGAGATCACCTTCACCATTGCTAACGAGGCCTGACCCACTTTATCCTGTTTCAGCAGCTTCTTTACAGCTTCACAACACATCTCAGACACCTGAACAGAAAACAACAACAGCACAAATGTTACTTTCTACAGGGATTCCTCAAAAAGAGTTTACCAGCACACAGTTGAAGAAAAAATTATTAGCACTCCTGTGAAATTTTAGTTCCTTTTCTAATATTTCCCAAGTGGTGTTTAACAGAGCAAGAAATTATTCACAGTATTTCCTACTATATTTTTTCTTCTGGAGAAAGTCCCATTTCTTTTAGCTTGGCTTGAATAAAAGCAGATTACTTTTTTTGGGGGGGTCAATATTATTACCATTAAGATTTTTTTTCAAAATGGTTACAGAACAAACCACTGTTGGCCAGTTACTTGTATCATCAACCTAATTTGACTAGTTAATCTAATTAACCAAAACTTTAAATTGTGCTTTACAGGGTGCCCACTCTAAGCCACATATCAAATTCCCTTACTTTCACTGACTAAAAAGCTGAATTTCCATGATCTATAATGAATAGAACAACAGGCAGCTGTAGTGTTGAGCAGTTCCTCCAGAATTATGTGATTCTGCGAATGTTAAATTTGACCCAAAATTCATTAATTCATTTTCCTTCGGCTTAGTTCCTTATTTATCAGAGGTCGCCACAGCGGAATGAACCGCCAACTATTCCAGCATATGTTTTACGCAGCGGAGGCCCTTCCAGCCGCAACCCAGTACTGGGAAACACCTATACACTCTCACATTCACACACACACTACGGCCAATTTTGTTTACCCAATTCACCTATAGAGCATGTCTTTGGACTGTGGGGAAACCCACGCCAACACTGGGAGAAAATGAAAACTCCATACAGAAATGCCAATTGGCTCAGCCGGGACTCGAACCAGCGACCTTCTTGCTGTGAGGCAACAGTGCAAACCACTGAGCCACCATGCCTTAGCTCAAAATTTGGTGCAAAATATAGGAGCTTGCAATTTTTTTTTACTGATGCAGATTTCCTGCAAATTTTGGTCGGCCAGGACACTTCAAATTCCTGCAACACCATCTGCATTGTTTTAGATTAAATAACATTATATTTCCAAGCGGGAAAAAGAATAAAATGTCAGTGAAAAATAGTCTAACCATAGCAAAATATGTCAAACGTATAAAAAAAACCCCACTGTAATAATAAACAGTACGTGATAAAAAAAAACATGGTTCAGAAAAAATACATTTTAATAAATGGAAAGTAAACTTTATGACAAACCAGTCATTATAAACAAAACAAATATAAAATTCCCTGACTTTTAATATCTGGAATAGACCTTAAATATGCATGGTATTCCAGAAAATTCCATGAATGTGAAAAATGAATGAGTATCTTGCAAAACAACTAGTTTTATGTAGTGTCATCATGGCACAGACAAAATAAAGGAGTTATTAGAAATCAGTTAGTAAAACAATTATGTTTAATAGTCTGTCGGAAAAAAACAGCACTTGTGAAATATTTGAAAAAGCATTTACATTTTCACAGGAGGGCTAATAATGTAGTCTTGATCTGTATATGGCTGACTGACTGACCTTCTTGTCGGAGTCGTTCATCAAAGGCACGAGCATGACTATAATGTTGTTGTGGAAGTTGAAGTGTGGCAGAGCGACCAGCAGATCACAGATGCAGCGCACCGCCACTTCAGCGAGACCCTTATAAGACTGCAGAGACACGGCCTGACTTCTCTTCTCCTTCTTCTGCTTCCAGTCTAAAACGGCAGTGGCTCAGTTAGACAAACAAACAATGGAAGAAGAGTTAAAAGCACAGTCAACAGATCTACCTTTGACCGTCTGTTCCAGCTCCTCCAGGTAAAACTTATACTGGCTGACCAGACCCTCCTCGAACTCTCTGAGCTGCAGCGTCTCTTTCTTCACCTGGAGCAGAAAGGCAGATGCATGGAGCAAGTCATTGATTCATTTCACACTAGTGATGCGCGGATGGCGGTTATGTCTGCGAGTCGGGCGATAAAAAAATACATTATGATTAATTGCGGGTGGATGAGTTTAATTATTAATGATTTTTGCATTATATTTTTTAAACACATTTGTTAAAGCAGAAATGGAGGCGAAACCTCCATTATAAATATAAAACAAAAGCAAGGAAAGAAAAGTGCCACGTGGGAGCGTTTTAGCAAAGGTTAACGAGGTTGAATCAAGTGCTGGGTATGTAATAGGCTACGCAATGGCTGTAAAGCGCTTTATATGAAAGCCACAAGACCGGTACCTCAAATATGAAACATCATGTGTGTGCTAAATCAAAAGGCCGGTCAAGTCAAAGTCAGACAAGCACTTTAAGTTCTTACATTCGTCAGGACAGCAAAACATACCACTGGAAGTTACGTGGATGCATGTGTGGACCTGTGCTGCCTTGATATACAGTACGCCCCTTCCATGTTGTCTCTGGCATGGGATGTGCAAATTAGCTCACTGAATCTGCTGTTAATAACGAACGATCCACGCTGACCTATCATCATGCTTAAAACAAAGAATTAGAATTATTAAAGTGACGATCGGGTGCAGATATATATATCACATAAAATTATATGTGCGGGCGGGTGGCGGGTGGATGATTAGTATGAAGCCGCGGATTCGGGTGACATTTAGCTGATCCGCGCATCTCTATTTCACACACATTATAGTCTTTTTTTTTTTTTTTCTGGAGTCCACGTGTCTAAAGAGCTGCACCAATTTAGTTCCGATGAACATATTTTGAACTCTCAAAAAACTTTTTTACAGAATATAAAGTCAAGCATTTCATTTCACGCTGTTTCAATAGTCTTTTAAATTAGTTTAGCTTTGTTTTAGGACTGCACAATATATCAGTTCAGCATCCATATCGCAATATGCACATCTGCAATAGTCACATGGCAGGATATGCATTTTTGAGTCTGAATTGTTGCCTTTGACGGAGCATTTCAAGAGAGTTTTAAAATTATGGGCACAAAAAATTATAATGTTGAAAAAGTGTAACAAAGTGTAAAAAAAGATTTTTCCAATATCGTGCAGCCCTAGTTTATAGTGAATGCCTCAAATAACCCTTTGCTTTTTTTCTGTTGATATGCTGGAATGTTTCTACAATCTGAAATATTGTTATGGGTTTTTATTCTCTATTGTTCATTTATGCTAAGCTGCTTTGACAAACTTCATTGTAGAAGTGCTATAGAAATAAAAATGACTTGACTTTTGAACAGTGTCAAATGTACTGGCTTTGTTGTGAGAGTGATTTAAAATGTATCATGGAAATAAAAGTTTACTTAATTTTATAATTATAATTAATATTGCAATTACATTATTAACTTCGTTCAAGTTTAAAGACAAGGTTCAGTTAGAACTGTCACAATAATTAATATATATCGACTTATGCAATACTTGGAGACGACCTCAATAATTTTTGTCATTGCAATATATATTTACAAATTCACAAATAACGTTAAAGTCATTTTACCATGACATTTACGTTCTACCTTACTGCTGTCAAAATTTATAATTGGACATTGACCTAATAAGACATTTAATAGTATATATAATAGCACATATACCTCTTTAACATCAAATTATAGAATCTAAATAACCTTAAGAATGATACGTATTTTAACGTGTTTATGGCTATTTGCATTATTATGCTGTTGTAGAATCATTATATAATCAGTGGCATAAAATGTCAAAATGACAATAATAATCGCTTATCGCAACAATTTCTGTGACAATATATATCGCACAACAAAAATTCCTTATCGTGACAGGCCTAGGTTCAGTAGAACAATAACATCTGTAAAACCTGTATGTAAATATTTTCATTTTAATAAAATGAAACATTATCATCCATAATAACACACAAGTAGATCATCAAGATCATTGGTAAAACCATGTGCCATTTATTTCTGCTTTAAAGCATATACACATGGAGTTTGAGTTTGTTTATTTATTTATTGCCTCATTAGCATCTCACGGCAAAATCCATACATAAAAAACATTATATAATAATAACTTCATACCTCAATGATACAGTAAAAAAAACAAATGAATCCAATTTTTCTAAAAACATTAGATATAATTTTTCAGATCAATTTGTGATAACTTTCAATTCTTCCTGGTGAACATCCATTAAAGTGCTCGGAGCAAAAAAACGTGTCTAGAAGTTTTTAATATTTGACATTCTCATAAACACAAGGAACATTTATTGAACGCGTGTTCTCATTTTATCGACAGAACATTAAATCTTGATAATTATAGTTATCACCCAACCCTAGATGCAAGTAACGCATTCTACAAATAGAATGTCATTTCAAATTACGTTTGGCTTGTTTAGTGAACGTCACTTCATTTGTTTGTGTTGTATTTATTTTGAATCCTTTTCTGAACATGCACTGTAAAAAAAAAAAGTTGTCTAATTTTTTTAGTTGATTCAAATGAACTTTTCTAGTCATCTCAACTTACATCAGTCAAACTCTCAGAAAATATTAAGTTAAACTTTGTTTAACTACAAAACTGTTGAAATCTGATTAACTTATTAAAATAAAGCAGCTTATAAAATAGCATTAAAACATTTGTTGTCAAGAGTTTTTAAAATAATTGTTTTACAGTGTTGTTCAATTTAAATGGATTTGTTATATTAGTAAACATTACACATCATTTTACATCAATGCAACTTATCAGTTTTTTCCTCTCAAGCAAGCAATTTTATGTTGTGCTGTCTTTTTTTAAAGGTCCCGTGAAGTGCTTTAAAAAATTTTATTCGATGTTTGATGTAATCTCAACTGACACACGAAGAGCGGGAGAGACAGAGTAGCTCCTCCCCTTTTTAAAAAACAACCAATAGCGTTTTGTTTTTATCCCTGCTCTGCCAGTGAGAGTGGTTGAGCTCAAGCGCATCAAATGAAAAGCAAATGAGAAGCGTCTTGAAGGGGGCGGGGCATGTCAGATGCTAGAGAGCATTTGATTGGTCAAGATTTAATGAGAAACTTAAGTATGAGGTGACATGGAAAAAAACACTTCTTAGGCGGAAGTGACAAACTGCAAGCTTTGGATGTTTATAACAGTTTTATATCTTCTAAATGTGAATTTTGTCACAGATTTGGAGCACACTAGCTAACAGACATCCTTACAACTAACATACTGGATCTAACATCTAAAAAGCTCAATTTTAATTTCATGCGACCTTTAAAGCACAATAAAAAAAATCTTTCACAGAAAATGAAAGGGAATAAAATTAAAAATCACTGCACCTTTGCGGCCTTCTCTTCTTCTGTCAGAGGTCGGATTCGATACGATGGCACAATGTCCTTAAAGACCTCCATGAGGGAAACCATGACTAACTTTCTGACGGTGACGGCAACGCAGGGGTCTGTCTCCATCAGCATGGCCCTCAGCTCCTTCAGCTTCTTGATCTGAAACACATGGGAAACATCAGCACACGTGTGTAACAGCAGTACAGATCACACACACACACACACAGATGTTAGCGTCTTACATTAACATGTGGATCTGCCAGTATTGCGGAGGACAGAGCGGCGATGCGCAGTTTCTTCTCCATCAGTTTCTGTGTGCGCAGCTCAAACTGCTCCTGAGGCGTTAGCAATGGACCGCTCTCTGGTTCCTCCTCTGACAATGTTTAAACAAAATCAGCACAAATAAAAGCAAAGTTTCTTAAAGCAACAAGTTTCCATTGTAATCCATTTTAAAATGTAATTTAAAAAATACAGCAGCATCACTGATATGCCAGTTTGGTTCTTAAAAAACCGTGATGTTGATTAATATTTTGCTGAAAGCATATTCTGCATTTTTCCATGAGGATTATAAAAAAAAAATTATCATTTAGAAAAATCAAAGTTATTTCCAATAATATCAATGCCCCTATTTAATTTAATACACTCCTTACTAGAAAATGTTACGGCAGAATTTGAACAGAGGAACTTTGTTGAACTATCACATGAACTATCAAATCATAAAAATAATAGTGCAAGGCAAAGATTAATCGCATCCAAAATAAAAGTTTGTTTTGACAATTTAAGCGTGTACTGTATATGTTTATTATATTTATATGTGATAATGTTTACTTATTTATATCACACATAAATATAATAAACATACACAGTACACGCTTAAATTGTCAAAACAAACTTTTATTTTGGATGTGATTATTTTCTTACTGTACATGCATTATTATTAAATCTATTATTTTTATTTTTATACAATATTAATCACCGTTACAGTATTTGGCAGTTTTTGAGCGTCGAAAACTACAACACAACTTCTAAAACACCCTTGAGATGAAATGTATTTTTATAAAATGTGTATAAATTCACACCAACCTTTTTGTAAGTACACCTGGTGGTTTGGTTCCTCTTCTTCTTCTTCTGTCTGTGGTAAAACTAAAGAGCACAATGAAACGGCACATTTAATGATCAAGCACCCTCTGCGGATTCACATGACTGAAGTGGACATACGCACACGCACCGGGTTTCTCCATGCTCTGAGGGATCAGACCGCTCTTGTCTTTGATGGGCAGCAGGTGAATGAGCTCTTTCTCCTCCTCCTGCTGCATCTTTCTGGGCATCTTCTCATAATTCTCCAGCGCCTGCTCCGACTTACGCTTTTTGGCATGTACTGGAGCACTGCATTTACACAAAACGAGAAACACAAAGACATAAACATGTGAACATCATCAACAGAAGCACCAGCATTTCTCAATTTTTGGGGGAAAAAGATGCACGCACTCATACACAAAAGTTATAGGTTTTCACAGTTTGATTTTGAAGAGTTGTGACAGAAACGTATTAATATTATTATTGCACATTAAAATGCACTTCTCAAATTACTAATAGTAATATTTTAGTTAACAGAATTTTCCCCTGTAGTAACTATTGTTGTGTCGCATAAATATGCATTTTATTTCCACACTTTTGTCAATAAATTTGTAGTAAATCATAAATCCAAAACATTTTAAAAAGACAAGAATTTCTAAATAAATAAATAATAAATATTTTTTTTTAATAATTATTATGATACTAATTATAATTGCTATTTAATTTTAAACAATTATAATAATAAATAATTAAAAAATTTATAGGGCCCTAAAATGCATTTTTTGCTACATTTTGTTCATCAAAACAAATTTAAGTTAATATAAAGACATATATTAAATATTAAAATTAAATTAAATAATAATATATAATGAATAAAAATAATTATAGACAATGAATAAAATAAAAACTAGAGAAAAAAATGATTTCTTAATAACCTAAGAGTCTCCAGAGAAAGAAATGTCTTGAGATTTGCGTAGTATACATTTTAAACCCTGAGCTTACCATGAAGAGAGGTCTCGAGTCAGAAAAGAGGCTTTCTGTGCGATGGCTCTGATCTGCTCCAGATCATCTTCATCCATCATATCTGTGGGAAGAGACTCCAGGAACTCTTCCTCCTCCTCTTCATCCTCTGTAACCAAACATCCACATTACAACACTCCTACAGCACTGAGCTCATTTAAAACAACCAAGAAACAGGTTTGCTCACCGGGTCTCTTCTTGTAGCGCTCCAGGGGTTTGAGGGTCTGATGGGAAACATCAGAAATGGCCTTGTGAAGCTTCCTCTGCTCTTTGCGTTGTTTTTTAGCCGAGCTCTGCTGCTTAAACTGCCGATTCTTCAGTTTGTTTTCTAGCTTCAGGTTACTGGTTTTCAGTAATTTTCTGAAGCTAGGCCTCTTTTTCTTGTTTCTTTTAGAAGCCTTGGGTAAAAGACAGATTAACACATAGATGAATCATGGATGCTAGCGTACATGAGCAATTCCAGCATTATGGATGTGACATTTGCAGCAAAATCTTAAAACATAAATTCACACAGAAAGTATATGTTAACATAATATTTTAAATGAGGAAAATAAAGATGCGCTATGGATGTGACCAAAAAAAGTCTGCAAGTTTACATTATACAACATACTTTGTAGAAATTCTGTGAATTAAACTGCACAACCCAAAAGAAACAATGCTAGTCAACAGGATAAGAGTTGACTCTCTATACAACAAAAATGATTGATTTTTATTTGACATTTTTGCATTTATGAGGAAAAAGCTTGGTTATGGATGTGAGAGATGTGAAATTGGCACTTGTGTGACTTTGGCAACTCAAATATAATCGTTTGAAAACACTGACAGAGACCTTTTTGAGTATTTTTAAAGTACTGTAAAATACTTGCTTACACAAAAAACCAAGAAATGATTTCATTATTTTGGGGAAAACTTAATTTTTTTCATGGCAAGGTTGACATTTGCATGGAATTGCTCACGTGACAAATATAAATAAGCCATAACTTCTTCATATATGAATCAGGACAAGGATGAAAATGTTTTTTTTTCGAGCATCAGAACAATGAAAGCATGATACAGCTTTAATTAGTTTGTACATTAGGATATATCCCTTTTAATATTATTTGTGATTATCATACATTTTTAACATGATGTACAAAAGGAACCAACTAAAATTTAATTCAGCATGACAGTAGTTTACTTAGCCAAAACAATCGTGTCAGGCATTTCTAAAAACATGAAATTGAGGTGAAGTTGGTTTTATGTTCACACATTGTGACTTTCTCCTTAATAATATATCTCAGAAAAGTATTATTTACAAATTCTAAATAGTGAAATCATATTAGCAGCTATCGACTATTAAAGTACAACATTGTTCAGTCAAGTAAAGTGCTAGTTTTGTTTTGAAGTCATACTTGCATGTAATTTCAGTCCTAATATTCAAAGTATCATGGTAAACAATATAGTGAGCATGTCACAAGTTGTCACTAAACAACAACTTGAAACGAATGTGCAAACATATAACCAACTTTATCTCATTAAACGTGATTAATTGAATTAAAAGTCTTTACATTTTGAAAGCATCCTTCAAACTGGAGTTAACCCTTTGTAAGCACGTTTTTAACCATTTAAAATATTATAACAATTAGCATGACGAACTATTCTTTCATTTAGTGCTTATACATTTAAAATAAATATATCATTAGAGCATTTTTGTAAAATAAAAAGAAAAGAAAACATGTTTTCAGACATAAAAGAAATACCAATACTGTGGTTTGATGCTGTGTGGATAAAATTAGTAATAGTTAACAGTTACAGTAAATGACCACCCTGCTGAAAAATCCAGCTTAAACCAGCCTAGGATGGTAGGCTGGTTTTAGCTGGTCGACCAGCCTGGTTTTAGAGGGGTTTTGGCCATTTCCAGGCTGGTTTCCAGTCATTTCCAGCCTGGTCTTTGCTGGTCAGGCTGGGAGATGACCAGCTAAAACCAGCTTGACCAGCCTAGCCAGACTGGGAGCCCAGCTAAAACCAGCTATGTACAGCTTAAACCAGGCTGGTCAAGTTGGTTTTGGCTGGTCATTTTCCAGCCTGACCAGCTAAGACCAGGCTGGAAATGGCTGGAAACCAGCCTGGAAATGGCCAAAACCCCTCTAAAACCAGGCTGGTCGACCAGCTAAAACCAGCCAACCAGCTTAGGCTGGTTTAAGCTGTTTTTTTCAGCAGGGCGACCATTCTTTTATAAATCAATATTAAAATTTAACATAAAAAATATAATAAGAGCACTTTTGCTGCATAAAATAACCATAAAAACATGTCAGACATGAAAGAAATCACAATACTGTGGTATGATGCTGTATGGATAACACTAGTAACAGTTACAGCATATGATACGGCAGGTTATACTCTATTATTTCATTAAATGGGACACGGCAACGTTTTGACTAATACAATATATTGGAATAAAGATTATTCAGTCTCAAATATTCCTCTTAAAAACATAATTTAGGATAATGAAGCAGCAGTTCACTGAAGTTGAGAAACACTGCCAACAGCAGCTGATCTTAATAAACACACACACGAGTTGGTTTGTTTGTGGCAATTACAAAATGACTTACCGGGCCCATTTTGAGCGGCGATTTGACTTAACTGACGATAATACTTAAAACGTGTGATTTAGTTTAATCCAAAAACTAAAGAGTGCATGAATCCCCTCTTCAAACATGCACCACATGGACAGGAAGTAAACTAATGGAGAAAACTAGAAAACGCCGCACACACCGCCTTCACGCGCCATCTGGTGGCCTGGAGAAACGAATACGCACAGAATGTTTTGTATTATTGGATCACGTACGTATTTTCAGATCAACCACACGTCTTAAAATTCTCATTAAATGAACACATAAATGATCTTATATGTTCACTTTATTCATTACGCTTGGACGTATTGTTTGTGCTTAAAATTTGAAGGGATAGTTCGCCCAACAATGAAAACGTACACTCACACCATTGACAACCATAGTAGGAAAATCAAATACTATGGAAGTCAATGATTGCCGGTTTCCAACGTCCTTCTAAATATCTACTTTTGTGTTTAACAGAAGTAAGAAACTCAAATAAGTTTTGTGAAAAGGTGAAGGGTGAGTAAATGACAGAACTTTCATTTTTGGTTGAACCATCCCTTTAAGGCATGTTTGTTATTTAAAGACTAAAGTAAAATGGCACCTACAAACAATACAGCCTTTTTCTAAAGTGATCAAATGTATAAAGGGAATACAACACCCTTTTTCTTTTCATTGCACTGATTAGGTAATGGCGGCAAGGGGGCTCAGTGGTTAGCGCTGTCGCCTCACAGCAAGAAGGCTGCTGATTCGAGTCCCGGCTGGGCCAGTTGGCATTTCTGTGTGGAGTTTACACGTTCTCCCCATGTTGGTTTCCTCCGGGTGCTCCGGTTTCCCCCACAGTCCAAAGGCATGCGCTATAGGTGAATTGGATGAACTAAATTGACCGTAGTATATGAGTGTGTGTGAATGTGAGAGAGTGTACGGATGTTTCCCAGTACTGGGTTGCAGCTGGAAGGGCATCCACTGTGTAAAACATATGCTGGATAAGTTGGCGGTTCATTCGGCTGTGGCGACCCCTGATAAATAAGGGACTAAGCCGAAGGAAAATGAATGAATGATTAAGTAACACACGAACACTACTAATGCAGTTTCAGATTTATTTACATGTTTGAGTCTCGTGGTGTCAAATAATTCACTTATTTACAACTCAGCTTCACTGGAGTATGACAACTGTACAATAAAACCAGGAGTGTGTAGAAAACAAACCAAGACTCGATGATACAATTTACATTTTTCATCAAAATACAACATTACCAAATCGACCCAATATTTACAGACATTGGGGTTAAAATCCATGATGAACAAAGCATTTGGTCAAACAACTGAACAAAAAAAAAAGCAGACACAATTTTAATTATTTCACCACACATTCTTATTCTTTAACATGTTAGAAAATGTACCTCACAATTCTCTGCATGAACGATGATGATTTTGCGCTTCTGTCACTCTAACATTAATATGATTTAGTTTTAAAAGTAAGCTACATATTAGCATTTTAAAAGAAGGGATGTTGACTTAAAAACTGCAGCAAGAAGCAGCATAATGCTTTTAAAAACCTCAAGACACTCATTAACCGCATCGGACTTAATTGTACATTTTCTATTGCACTTTTTTTAAGCTCTTCACCTACAAAACAACAGCTTAAAAACATCACCTTTTTTATTTCTCACTATTCTATTGTTAAAATCTCAAGTGCATTAAACAGGCTCTGAATGAATATGCTTCAAAACAATCTTCAGCATACAAAAATGAGTTATGTGACGATCAGCTTCACCGAATATGACTTTCCATGAGGAGGAATATTAATAAAAAGCCTGATGCTGGTATCTGGTACAGTACATGAGTAAAGCTGGTGAAATATGTTTCTCATAAAGGCTTTTAAAGTCATAAATATCTATCTTAATACTGGCGTGGTTTCAAAGAAGTCAAGTTTAGCTTTTTCTTCATTTCTTTCTTTGAGTTTTATTTAATCATTTCTTCTATTCCATGCATTTCAGCGGAAGTCAATCGGAAATACAAAACTGAGGAGAGTTCAAGAGTTTTTCACTGAAGGAACGCTGCTTTTTTCCATTTCTTTATCCTTTATGAGGGCATTAAACACCTGGAGGACAGAAAAAGACAAATTATTAGCACATTATTAATAGAGGAGCACCGATTACGATTTCTGATTTTTTTTTTTATGTGTGACCTGTCGACACCGATTTTTGCAGATCCTGATTTATTATTTTTTTTTTTTCAAAAAATATAATTGACAGCATATACAAATAAAAAAATACTTTTATAGCATTTTTTCCACTGTAATTAATTACAGAATTGGTAAGAAAAATGTGAAATTAACTCTAAAATTTAAATAATTATTACAAATTATTATTATTTGTCTTATTGAATATAATAAATATATATATATATATATATATATATATATATATATTTTTTTTTTTTTATTATTACAATTATTATTTTTATTTTATAAAAATGTTCCTGTTTTTCCCAAACTACTGCAACACAAATCGTTTTTTTATTTATTTATTTTTTTTCCAATGTTTGTAACTTTTTTTTTCTCTTTTTTTACAAAACATTTACAAAAGATTATATATGCTTATGAAATATGTTTTGATTAATATTTGTATGTATGTATTTGTATGTTTGGTACTATTATTTTACAGACACTTAATATCTGATATTTTTAATCTTGTTGTTGTAAAAAGCACCTGCTGACAATTTAAAAATGACTACATTTTCTCTCTCTGAAAGCAATTATGACTGTTTAGCAGAATTGTTTACACACAGCAAATAATTGTATTCTTAACTTGAAAGAAAAAATACAAAACAATGAAACCAATGATTTAAAATTAAAACCTCAATTTAGTAATGGGGTAGTTGCACAACAAGTGTTTTTCAGCCACCGATAAACTTCCGGTGACTATTTTAGATTTTATAAGGTTTTCACATTATTGATGCTTTTACAGCAACCAGGAATGATTGATGTTTGTTCTTTGAAGAAAACTCAGAACTACAGATGAGGTGTCTTTGGGGTGACTTTGTGCTTTGAAAATCTTTTTTTATGTTTTCAAAACTGTGTAACATGTAAAAAGCACAATAGGACTCTTGAACATGTTAGCAACCCCCCCGCAGATAAAGCTACACTCAACACAACAAGATGTTAGTTTACTGAAAACATGCAAATTCTGCCATTTCCTCAACGCGGCTTCATTTGAATGGCTATCTATTATTAGAAGTGATGCAAAACATTATTTGGAGAAAGCTGTCCAGTCCAGTCTGCCTCACACACAAGTTCCAATTGAGGTAAAGTTGGTTTTATAGTCGCACATTTGTTTAACAGTGACAACTTGTGACGCTCCCTATATTGCACTTTGAATATTCGGATTGAAATCACATGCAAGTATGACTTTTTATTATGACTACTTAATTGACTGTGAACATTGTTGTACTTTGAAAGTCTTTGGCTGGTAATATGATTTCACTATTTAGAATTTGCAAAGAACACTTTTCTGAAATTATATTCTGTGCTTCCCAAAGGGTTGAAATATACTTGCGGTGGTAGCCGGATTGAACACACACGATTTACCCCCATCACATAAATAGTTAACTACATGCGACAAACAAAACATAATTAGATTTTTAACGATATTTTTACTTATTAAGAAACTTTTATACAATTGAACTTTTTCTTTTTCAATGGGTTAAAGTTAGAAAAAGACTGTTGAATTAATAATAAAAAAAAGAAATCCACTATTTCTCTTACTTTTATGCTATTCAGGAGCCATGTGCACCCACTGACAGGTCAAATCTGCGTCTCTCTATCTCTCGTTCAAGTTCAGGTTGCTTTATTGGCATGACATTTTGTACAGTACACTACCTGACAAAAGCCTTGTCGCCTATCCAAGTTTTAGGAAAAACAAATAATAACTTGACTTCTAGTTGATCATTTGGCATCAGAAGTGGCTTATATGAAAGGCAAAGGCCTCTGGATTACGCTTATTTTACCAAAATAAAATATCATGCCTTGATTTTTTATTATTTAATTAGGACAGTAAGGTCTGACTTTGCTGAGACAGAAGTCTTGTCACTTAACAGAAATAATGTACAGTATAGAATATAAAGTCATGGTGCAGTGGAAACAGAATTAATATTGTATATGACTCCCATGAGCTTGGAGGACTGCATCCATACATCTCTGCAATGACTCAAATAACTTATTAATAAAGTCATCTGGAATGGCAAAGAAAGCGTTCTTGCAGGACTCCCAGAGTTCATCAAGATTCTTTGAATTCATCTTCAATGCCTCCTCCTTCATCTTAACCCAGACATGCTCAATAATGTTCATGTCTGGTGGCTGGGCTGGCCAATCCTGGAGCACCTTGACCTTCTTTGCTTTCAGGAACTTTGATGTGGAGGCTGAGGTATGAGAATGAGTGCTAACCTGCTGAAGAATTTGCCCTCTCCTGTGGTTTGTAATGTAATGGGCAGCACAAATGTTTTGATACCTCAGGCTGTTGATGTTTCCATCCACTCTACAGATCTCTCGCACCCCCTCATACTGAATGTAACCCCAAACCATGATTTTTCCTTCACCAAACTTGACTGATTTCTGTGAGAATCTTGGGTCCATGCGGGTATCAGTAGGTCTTCTGCAGTATTTGTGATGATTGGGATGCAGTTCAACAGATGATTCATCAGGAAAATCTACCTTCTGCCACTTTTCCAAATGATCAACTAGAAATCAAGTTATTATTTGTTGCTCTTACAACTGGGATTGACGACAAGACCTTTGTCAGGTAGTGTATTGCCAAAGCATTTTAGATGTATAAAATATGTAATATATTGACATCATCAACTGAATAAAATATACAGCATAATAAAAACAGTCAATATCTCTAAAAATATATAATAATTACAAGAATAAAATGTGTAGATTATTTAAATAAGGCAAATGGGTTAATTAACCATTTCTAATGGCGTACAAATATTTTGCAGCGAATTCAGATGTAATTTCGTCCTCTCCGAGTATTTAGTAAAGCTTTGAGTATTTAGAGATTAAAGAATGAATTATTTGTTTCTCTCTCGCGGCTGTGTGCATACAATTAACAACAGCTTTAGAAAGCAAAAGCCAAATCCCAGACATTTTAGGAGATTTAGAAACCTCGGCTGGACACACAAGGCGCGTCTCTTTGGGCCTCTGCAGAGCACGTGAGACTGTCTGTGGGAGTGTTGATAGTTCCCGCGCACACAGTACGAAACGGGTAAACAAGAGAAGATTTTCCACTACTTAATCAATCGCAGATGTTTGGTTATATTGGGCAGATACAAAAAAAAAAATGTAAAAGGATGATGATAATAGTAAAAAAAAATAAAAAATGTGTCACTAAATATACTTGCCGGCTGTTAATATACCTGGGCGGCCCGCCTGAGTAAAGTCTATGTGTGGGAAGCACTGATATTATTAAGGAGAAAGTCTGAATGTGCGAATATAAAACCAACTTGAGCTCAATCAAGTTCCAGTGCAGCGGCTCAGACAGCAACTGACCTGTGCCCACTTCCTGTTGCCGCTGATCATCTGCGTGCTGGCCATGCAGCTGAAGAGGCGTTCAGGTGGCGTGTCGTCCGGCAGTCGGGTCAGAAACTGAGCAATGTGGATGAAGTCCATCTGCAGGAGCAGGTCCTCATAGAGCCGCAGGATGCCCAGGCCCGTCCGGAACAAAAACTCCTCTCCGTCCCTGCAGAAGACGTCCCACACCCGACACGCCACATCCAGCGGCAGAGACTTAGCGTACAGCGTGAAGATCCTGCAGACACACACATTCGGGAAGAAACATTTTACACAGAGATAAAGAAAAGGACAATAAGGGTTTTGTTTAGTCTTCAGGGCCAGAAACCTGATATTGAATAGAATACAGCCTCAAACTTTACTAGTCTACTATACTTTAATAACTTTACTTGCTAGGGGTTCATCTAAAATAATATGCTAATTGTTGCCTTAAAGGGTTAGTTCACCCAAAAAGGAATATTCTGTCATCATTTAGTTAAGTGGTTCCAAACATGTTTGAGGTTTTTCTTTTGTTGAACACAAAAGAAGATATTTTGAGGAATGTTAGAAACCGGTAGCCATTGATTTCCTTAGAGGAAAAACAATTACTATGGAAGTCAATGGCTACAAGTTCACAAATTGTGTGTGTGTGTTCTTGAAAGTCTCTTTTGGCCACTAAAGATGCATTTATTTTGGTCAGAAATGCAGTAACAACAGTAATTGTATTACTATAGGCAATAGTAAATGTTACTGCTGTAAGGAATTGTGTTTAATGCAGTATATTGTAAAATGTTTATTTTCTCATATATTCTTAAAAGCTACAACATTCTTCAAAATGTCTTCTTTTGTTTGTGTTCAAAAAATGATCATTTTTGGGTGAGCTATCCATTTAATGCTGTCGAAACTGACATGATCTGAGTCACTTACTTTACACATTATTATATTGTGCGTGTCTTCTGGAAGGAAAGCACTTGCATCTGATGTTCTGGTTTTAATATTTGAGATTCAACACAATACTTGAGAATCTGATCCCATACTTACATGCTTAAAGCACTGCTTACACTGCGATTTTAGTCGTCTGAGACAAATTTGGGAAATTTTAAAAGATTCCAGTAATCCTAGGCTAAAAACTGTGATCGTTGATTTGACATGTACAACGAAAACCACTCAATGGTCTATGCGATCAGATTTTCCCTCCGATGAAGTTCTGTCAGATTCAGAAGATTTCACACTCTTTCCTGCAGTGTAACTTTAGCTGCGATGAGCGTCAATTTAAGAGCCAATAAAAGCGCAGAATCTGATGGCGCAATCAGCACGACAACTTCAAACCAGCGCAGGGAAATACCAAAACAGCTCTTTTTTTAATTTTATTATTGAGGTACGCTGTGTGCAAAATTTAAGCTATAGTTTGTTTATGTTTGCCGTGAGGTATCATGTCAGAAAGCAGGATAGTGAAAGAGTCACAGATGAATGACGTCAAACTCTAAATGGGTTTATTTTTGGGCTGCACGACATTGGAAAAAATCGGACATTTCTGCAATACATATTGCAACGTGAACACAATTTTACCAGATTACTTACAAACGGCTTTATTTGGAAAGAATTCCTTATTTTAGATTGATTGCAGTGATTATTTTCAAATAAATGACAAGCACAGATAAATACAATACAGCAAAGACAAAAGTGAATGATAGGGTTTTGGATAGTCTAACAGTATTCAGGTACAGATATTGAATAATCAACACTGCATAGTCTTCATTGTATATAACGTAATCTTTATGAAAGATACAAACGTTATAATTTCTTGTGGCCGGAGGTTTTAAACCCTGAACTATTGAAATGATCACAGTTACAGGCCTTGAAAGAATAGTTCACCCAAAAATTAAAATTCCCTCACTATTTATTCACCCTTCACATGTTCCAAAGGTTTATGATTTATTAAAATATCCTCTTTTTGTGCTCAACATAAAAAAGAAACTCAAATGTTTGAAACAAACAAAGGGTGTAATAAAAATAGTCAGTAAAGTTACATTTTTGGCAGAACTATCTCTTTCAAAACGCATGCAGATGATAAACTTTTCCCCTATTATGATTATCTACTCAAATATATAATCAATAATAATCAAAACTCAACATTGCATATCCTGCGATGTGACAATTGCAGATACACACACTGTGATATCGATGCTAAAATGATATATTGTGCAGCCGTAGTTTTCTTGCGTGTCAACGTTTGGCACGCCTTGATTGTCTGTCAGTCTGACATTAAGACAACTGAGATCTTACAGTGTGACATGGGAGTCGTGTTCGTGCAGTCTGACAAGCTACAATCGTTTAAGATTCTAAAAAAATAAATAATCACAGTGTGAGCCGAGCTTTTCAGGTGTTTGTCTAAATCAGCCGGCTCATCGTGGACTCACCAGTCTATCAGATACAGGTCAGGCGTGAGGTTGTAACTCTTGAAGTGATTAAACAGTCTGGGCAGGTTTTCCTCAAAAAACACCTCAAACGCTGCGAAGTACTTCAGCATCTGAATAAGAGACAGAATTCACAAGACACAAAACATTGCAACTTTGTAATTTATTCTGAAGCTGCATGAGGGAAAATCCCCACAAGCAACTGAGACAGAAGTAAACTTTATAAATATTTATTGAGGTGCAAAATAGTTCTGTTTTGTGATTGAGTTTTGAAGGCTTATTTTGAACGGGGGAATATTTCTTCACATCGTGTGAAGTGTAAATAACGGAGGGTCAGTACCAGCTCATGGTCCACTCTGAAGAAAGCCATCTGACAAGGTTTGTTGAGGAGATTGGCGAAGGCGATGAAAGCGTCGGCCTCCTCCAGATTGAGAATCAACACAGCAGCAATAAAGGACATGCCCTGAACCTGCAGCCAAAATAAAGGCACGTCACACACTTTCTTTATCATTTAGAAAGGATGCATCAAATATATTAAGTGACTGGAAATGGCTTTTTATAATGTCTTAAAAATTATTTTTCAAATAAACGCTGTTCGTTTGAACTTTCTATTTATTATCGGGTCTTTTCTTTTGATTAGTTTTATTCATATGGTTGACAAATTTGTTCAGGATAAGATTAGGATTGATTAGGATTACAAAATCAAGTAAAGCATACATTGGATCATATTTGAATCCAGTTTATTACATTTCATTAATCATTTATTATCAAATAATTTCCAATTTTGTAAATGCGCAACAAAGACATTTCAGCAATTGTTTTGTATTTTAAGAACTGATACTTTAAGAATATACAGTATTTATTATATATTTCACAATCTTACTATTGTTACTGTATTTCTGACCAAAATAAATGCATCTTTAGTAGCCAAAGGAGACTTTCAAGAACACACACAGACACACACACAGTTTGTGAACTTGTAGCCATTGACTTCCATACTATTTTTTTTTCTACTAAGGAAATCAATGGTTACCGGTTTCTAACATTCTTCAAAATATCATCTTTTGTGTTCAACAGAAGAAAAAAGCAGGTTTGGAGCCACTTAAGGGAGAGTAAATGTTGACCGAATATTCATATTTATTTAAGGCTACAATTAGCATATTATTTAAGCATATTAGCCAAAAGAGACTTTCAAGAACACAGACACACGCGCGCACGCTCGCACGCGTTGGTATTGGTGGTTTACGAATACTCTCCATAGGCAAAATGTATTTTATACAGATAAAAACCCTACTCCAAACCCAACCCTCACAGGAAACCTGTGGTAAAATTTGAATGTCAAAAGACTCTGTTAAGTATGATTTTTAAGCATTTTGAATTACAAGAACATCAGACATGTCCTCGTAAACCACCGAAAAAGAGTACAACTATGTCATACCCATGTCATTATACAGAAAAATTGTCCTTGTAAACCACCAAAACCAGTACACACACAGTGGTTAGCACTGTGGCCTCACAGCAAGAAGGTCGCTGGTTTGAGTCCCGGCTGGGCCAGTTGGCATTTCTGTGTGGAGTTTACATGTTCTCCCCTTATTGGTGTGGGTTTCCTCCAGGTGCTCCAGTTTCCCCCACAGACCAAAGACATGCGCTATAGGTGAATTGGATGAACTAAATTGGCCGTTGTGTATGAGTGTGAATGAGTGTGTATGGGTGTTTCCCAGTACTGGGTTGTGGCTGGAAGGCCATCTGCTGTGTAAAACATATGCTGGAATAGTTGGCAGTTCATTCCGCTGTGGCGACCTCGGATAAATAAGGGACTAAGCCGAAGGAAAATAAATGAATGAATGAATGACACTGCAGTGATGTTTTTATATGTGAATGAGAAATAGTGTAGGAACACAAAAGATGTTTGTAAAATCTGTGCCGGTGATCACTTACGTATCCCACATCAGGTCTGTAGCAGGTGTAAGCCCCCAGAACACTGTGCAGGAGATCATGATACGGCCCACCCTAACACAACAGACCAAAGTGAGTCTCACACAGGAGTTACAGTGTACCGAAGAGCTGACTGTAATAGAAATAATACGGTATGGGTACCATTTAAACTGATATGCTATATATGAGAGTGAACAAAACCTTCTGGAAGATGAAGAGTGATGGGAATGTGCGTGAGATGTCCAGCTTGATCAGATCCAGACTGGACTCGCGGTCGGCACTGTCCACTGTAACAAACACAACAACACCATTCAGATACACATCAAATATACTGTCAGTTTTGTAAATACGTTTCAGTATTACTCAGAAGTATTTGCACATGGTGAGAGAATTAGCTCCATTATATACATAATTAGCTCCAGTATGTACATTTACAAATGGGTATGTACAGTGTAGAAGATTTTCAGTGCACATATACATTTGTAAATATAAGACATACATATCTACATATCTATTTGTAATTCCTGTTTATAGCAAATAACAACCTGTATATTATGTTCATATCTACTTGCATACCCCTGATTTGTAAATCTCTGATTCTAGTTAACACGACTTGCATATTATGTTCATAGTGCATCCCTCTGTAAATATTACCCATAGTTTTCTATAATTGGACTTATACATATATTCTGAACTTGCTGCTATTGTACTCCTGGTTAGACCTAAACTGCATTTCATTGTCTTGTACTTGCACATGTGTAATGACAATAACGTTGAATCTAATCTAAACTAATCTAATTAGTAATTTCCTACACTAACATATAACTACATGGAATAATTAGGATTTTTTTATGTTTTAGACAGAGGTCTCTTATGCTAATCAAGGCTGCATTACTTGAAATTAAAAACACAGTAAAAGCTACATTATTGTGAAATATTTTTTGTACATTTAAAATAACTGCTTTCTTTTTTTCCCCTTTTTGATCACAAATACGTACAATATAAGTATAAATGTCATTATTTATACGGAGATTGATGTTCTTATATTTATAAAATAAGCGTTTTCTGTTATAATACAGCTTAATATGTCATTTATATCTGTGGTTCCTTGCTGAATTTTCAACATCATTACTCTTTATCAGTTTTCAGTGTCACGGGATTATACAGAAATTATTCTAATATGCTCATTTGCTGCTAAATAGCTGATTTTGACTAATTTTAAACACAATTATACAGTCATAATATTTCAGTGGTAGAGCTTAACAGCTTTAACAGAATTATTAAGCAGTATGTTTGTGGAAACCATAAAGCACAGCCATTAATAGACTGATTTCTGAAGGGTCATGTGACACTAAAGAATTCAGCTTTAAATTACATTTTAAAAATATATCAAAAAGACATTTTAAACTATAAACATATTTATCAATAATACTGTGTGTTGTTTTTTTAATTAAATAAATGCAGTCTTTGTGAGACTTATATCAAAAACATCTTTAACCCTTGTGTGCTGTTGAGGATGTTTTCATCCACTCTGGGATAATTTTGAGTCTTAATTTGGCCACAACTTTCTCTGTGTTTCAGCAAATGGAATGATTTTTAGTGACAAATCTTATATTGACACATATATTGAGAAAATGCTTTGGAATTTTTCAAAAACTCAATGCATGCTGGGCAAATTGACTACCCTTTGGTTATGTTGGTGGCTGTTTTTGCCCCATTGACTTCCATTATAATGACATTTTTTGATTGCAAAGCCACAACACCATATAATCATGCGCAGGGATGGCTTCCCTGTTGGGAAGTGGTAAAATGTTTACTGTTGATCTTCAGTTGCAGTGCAAAAAAAACCCTTTCATTATAATGAAAGTCAATGTGTCAAAAAGAGTCACAAACATAACGAAAGGGTAGTCTGAACAGTACACAAGGGTTAATGTGCTAGCCGACACCTTATTCTCTCAGTGGATAAACAGGTCTGTGTGGTGTTTGTTAGCCCCAAAGGATCTGCGCACACATACTAACAGTGGACAAAACTGTGCTGTGATGAGGGCCAGATGTGAACATGAAGACGTGTTTGTGTTTAGACTGCACGAAAAAAACTGTTTTATTAGCAGATTTACTGCAGACACATTAAAGCATGAAGCACTGAAGCTAATAAAACACCATTTTACAGAGTATACTGGCTGGAAGCCGAAGTGGAAAACAAAAACAGCATGAATTAACATGTGATTAGCGAGTCTGGGCCTACAGCACAGGAAGAAAATAACCATCATTTTAATAAAATAAGAGGCCACTGGAGAGAACTGAAGTACACCACAGTGTTCCCAAACTTCCTAAACAATGATTTTTCCCAAGACTTTCCTGTTTGTGATTATTTTATTAGTTTGTTCTATTCAAACTTATTTGCTAAGGAATCGTTCAGATTGAGTTGTGAACTAATTCACTGAACCAATTTGTTAAAAAAAGCAAAAAAAAAAAGCATTTAAATTCTAACTGAATCATTATAATGAATCTTTCAGACTGAATTGTATTGATTCAACCGATTTATGAAGCTAATTCACATTTTGGTTTGAAAGTACTGAATATAAAATAGTAGATTGTCAAAACTAATTTAAATTCAGACTGGATTGATTCCTTTAGATTGAACTGTGACTTGGTTCAACTGATTCAATGATTTATAGTGACGGTGAATATCTGAAACCTTTCAAAATCAGAATAATTTGCAAATCAATCTTTCAGACCAAACTGAGAATTAGTTGAACTGATTTACTGTGCTTATTCAGATTTTCTTCAGATATTCTGAATGGTTCAACTGATTAATTGAGCCAGTTGGCAATTACTGCATAGGTATGGTGTATGGTTAAAACCCATAAAATTCAGACCAAGTCAGTAAAGAATCATGCAGACTTAATTGTGAAGCGACTCCACTGGTTCACTGAACCAATTCACATTTTGTCGGTGTGAAGGCATAGCAAAACCCGTTCAAATATAGACTGCTTTACTAATTAATCATTTAAACTGAATTGGTTGTTGTTTTTTTATTATTATTTTTTTTTTCAGGGTTTTCACCTTTTAATGGATAGGACAGTAGAGAGTATTGACAGGAAAGTGTGGGAGCAGAGAGAGGGGAAGGATCGGCATAGGACCTCGAGGCAGAAATTGAACTCGGGTCGCCGTGAGCACCGGAGTGCATGTGTTGACACTCTAACCACTACACCATTGGCGCCGACATTGGTTGTTTTTAACTGATTCCTTAAATCAACTCAGATTTTGTCAATTTGCATTAGTTAAAAACCACTTCCAAATCCAGACTAGTTTGCTAACGAATCATTCAGATCAAATTTAAAACTGGTTCAATTGGTTCAACTGATTCATTGAACCAAATTAGGTTTTGCCAGATTACTGGATGAAAACTGTTCAAACCTATTCAAAATCAGATTGGGTTGCAAATGAATCATTCAGAATGAATTGGTTTAATGACTTGTTGAACCAACATGTCAATTTGCAATTTGTGAATAAACACAGTGGATGGTTGAATCCCATCTAAATTTAGACTGATTTAAAAATGAATCATTCAGAGTGAATTGCTTCAGTGATTCATTGAACCAAAATGTCAATTTTTGTATGAACACAGTGAATGGTTGAATCCCATTTAAAATTCAGACTGATTTGAAAAAGAATCATTCAGAGTGAATTGCTTTAGCGATTCATTGAACTGTGTCCGTTTGCAATTTGTGGATAAACAGTTGATGGTTGAAACTCATTTAAATGAATCAATGATTTGCTAATGAATCACTCGGGTAGAACTCTGAATTAGTTGGACTCACTCATTCATTCAATTTGGCATGTGTAAAGTGATCTGAATGACCCAGACTTACCATCTGACTCAATCTCACTGCCCGTCTCTCTGAAGCTCTTCCAGCGCTCCTTGGCCCGCGACAGAAAGATCTCATACAAATCTAAAAAAGGATCAAAAAAGAAAGAGCGTTACAATTTACAGACAGCTTTAATCACAAAACATGGCCTGCGTGTACGGTTTAGTCAAAACCTTCACTTCTAAAAGCCCTAAGTGCAGAAATCATTCTTACTTGGGAGTGTCAGAAAGAAACTCATCCAAATATTTTCTGGCTTTTTTCATTACAAAGAAGTTTTTAAAAAATGGCCTGGGGCAAACCTGCATCGTTCATGTGAATACTGCGTAATGACACACTTCAAAAAGACAGTTTGCCCAAAAGGTTTAGTTAATCTGGAGCTTAACCACATCTTCAAAGGTGGCTCTGCACTGACACATGAAAAGACTAGAGTAAACAGAAGAAAACCTGAGGTGATGTTCAGCTCATTCCCAATGGCCAGACTCCAGACTTTACCCCTCACATTGGGAGGAAGACCTTGCCACCACAGATCCCTCACACGCCGCGTGCCACGCCTGAAAAA
The DNA here is from genome assembly GCA_903798115.1 of Danio jaintianensis. Classification (NCBI taxonomy): domain Eukaryota; kingdom Metazoa; phylum Chordata; class Actinopteri; order Cypriniformes; family Danionidae; genus Danio; species Danio jaintianensis. The sequence continues at coordinate 4,380,283 of CAIGQV010019950.1, read as the reverse complement.
CAGATATTATTATTATGTCCTGGAACTGTCGAAAGCGATTAGCTTGATGCCTTGAAACGCTGCTTACATCGGCAGATCTAGATTTAGCAACAGAGCGATTGTGTTTTTCACACTTCATGTCTTTGCACACTGAAGTCCAAAATTTTCATATGCGTTTTTTTCATATTCATATCTGAAAAATTCGCCACATACACTACCTGACAAAAGCCTTGTCACCTATCCAAGTTTTAGGAACAACAAATAATAACTTGACTTCTAGTTGATCATTTGGCATCAGAAGTGGCTTATATGAAAGGCAAAGGCCTCTGGATTACACTTATTTTACCAAAATAAAATATGATCATGCCTTGATTTTTAATTAGGACAGTAAGGTCTGACTTTGCTTAGACAAAAGTCTTGTCACTTAACAGAAATAATGTACAGTATAGAATATAAAGTCATGGTGCAGTGGGAAAAGAATTAATATTGTGTATGACTCCCATGAGCTTGGAGGACTGCATCAATACATCTCTGCAATGACTCCAATAACTTATTAATAAAGTCATCTGGAATGGCAAAGAAAGCGTTCTTGCAGGACTCCCAGAGTTCATCAAGATTCTTTGAATTCATCTTCAATGCCTCCTCCTTCATCTTACCCCAGTCATGCTCAATAATGTTCATGTCTGGTGACTGGGCTGGCCAACCTGGAGCACCTTGACTTTATTTGCTTTCAGGAACTTTGATGTGGAGGCTGAAGTATGAGAAGGAGCGCTATCCTGCTGAAGAATTTGCCCTCACCTGTGGTTTGTAATGTAATGGGCAGCACAAATGTCTTGATAGCTCAAGCTGTTGATGTTTCCATCCACTCTGCAGATCTCTCACACGCCCTCATACTGAATGTAACCCTAAACCATGATTTTTCCTTCACCAAACTTGACTGATTATTGTAAGAATCTTGGGTCCATGCGGGCTTCAATAGGTCTTCTGCAGTATTTGTGAGGATTGGGATGCAGTTCAACAGATGATTCATCAGGAAAATCTACCTTCTGCCACTTTTCCAAATGATCAACTAGAAATCAAGTTATTATTTGTTGCTCTAACAACTGGGATTGACGACAAGACCTTTGTCAGGTAGTGTACACAAACTGAGTCCGATGCGTATCCATTGCGAAAAAAACGCAAAACATTTGATCAATTCAATTCAATTCAAGCAGTGATACTTTGTTCTCCTCTTTTCCCCAAAGTTGAAAAAGAAAGAGGAATAGGTTACATATTGTGTTCATTCAATACTGCATAGAGAGGAGGGAGAGTTAGTTCTCCTCCTTATCAAAGAGCTGCGCTGGATTATCCCCAAATGCAAAGTTTATTTCAGGAAATCAGTTTTGATACACTGCTTGTGATACTTCACATATTACGTACGTAAACAAATCTGGAACAGAGACTGGCTGTACCATAGACATTATAATAGATGGCGGCTGTGTTGACGTATTGGACCAATGGACAGAAGCAGACCATGAGGCGTCTAGCTTTCTATTAGAATGTCTATGGGCAGTACGCCAAAGGTATGGACACACACACCCCAATTAGCAGCCGGGGAGAGGTGCGCCAGTCACTGAATATAGCATATGGGTTCTCAACTGTCCGCCACATTCTGTCTTATATTATGCACTGTGTTTGTCAAAGTTATCTTTGGCTCAAGTGACAGCATTCGGTATTTTCCTTTTCGCTTGTACGGTGGCTCTGAATTGTCAAAACACCTCTCAAAGCAAAAAACTGAAAAAATAAAATAAAATCAAAGCCGGTTCGAATTTTTTTATGACGGACGAAAGTGTCAGAGACAGTGTGTTAATATGGTTGAATAAATTTTTTTACGTGTGAAAAATTACGGATTCAGTGTGCAATAACCTTTATCAGGGAAGGTTGTGTTAAGTCTTACATGCTCTCCCAGTTGGGAAGGATTTCATTGTTCCAAACCACCATGGCGTTAGCGATGCTCTCTTCTTGTTTAAACCTTTCTTTCATCTGCTTTTTCTTCTTCTGAGCCTCTTTTAGCTCTGTGGACACAAGTAACTTTATATTAAACATTAGCAAAACAGAGAGTGCCAAAAGCATTCCTGACAACATGAAATTGATCATTTCCGCATTTAATGACTAACTTGAGCAAGATACAGTAGTATGAAATGGTACTGTATGGGTCAGTCTCTTTGGTGGACAAGCCTGGTTTACATTACATGTACTTTGTGTACAAATAAAGGTTGTTTTTTTCTTTCTTGATAATTAAACTGACTGGCCCACAACTGTCATTAATGTCAATCACTGTGGTGATTGCCATAAAAATCTAAAATAATTGTTCTATTTAAATTTATGAGCAATGACACATTTTTGCATTCACAAAGATTAATTATTAAATTATTTAGGCTACATTTATCCAGTGAAGCCCACACAGTGTTGTTTTACGATTTATTACTCAATTTCTTTATCTGGATATTGTTAGAATCTCCAGGTTTTCACTTTTGTATCTTTAATGTATCTGTATTTATAGATTTTTGTACTTTGTAATAGTAATATTTTACGCAGATGCACTCCCCTTCAAAATCACCCCAATAATGAAGTCATTTCTTTTGTCTGTCATAATAAAAGTACATAATATTTCATCAGTTATTTTCAATTTAAATACAATTTGAAGGCTTAACTAGATTAATTTGGTTAATTAGGCAAGTCATTGGACAACAGTGGTTTATTCTGTAGAAAGAAAAAATCCTTAAGGTGGCTCAGAATATTGACATTAAAAATTATTTAAAAAAATTTAACTAAATTAAAACTGCTTTTATATCAGCCAAACTAAAACAAATACATCTTTTTCCAGAATAGAAAAGTAGTATAGGAAATACTATGAAAATGTCCTTGCTCTGTTAATCATCACTTAGGAATTATTTGAATTTGTTTTATTTATTTTACAGGATCCCAATTTTTTTGTCAGTATTTTCACAGACTAATAATATTGCCTTCAACTGTACATTGAAGAAAAACACAATATCTTAATGTCAGTTCTTTATCTTTTATCGTCAATAAAAAAAATAATGTACCTCTCTTCTTGGCCTCCGCCACCATCTCATCATACTCCTGACGATGGCGCTGTGCTTCCTCCTCCGACTTTGCAGGGAGGTTCCTGAGGAAGGAAGCCAATGATTTCAGTTGTCACAACAAAACGGACAATTACATGTCTCGCAAACACAGCCTAGAAATCTCTTAGCATTGACATGATTCAGAAGAAAAAGCTTGATGAATTAACTTGTAAGTTTCTGGACACTGCCTCGTCACTGGCTTAGCTCATGGTTCGGCTGACACACTCACATTTCGCCGGTCATTTATTCTTAATAAGGACTTGAGGACTGAAGTGACTTGCATGGCGAAATACAACCCAGTCTGTGCTAAGTCTTATTTATAGCCCTTTGTTTGGGAAAGGTGAGCCTCTGGAGGTTTGCTAGGATATATGTAACGCAGGTCAATGTATCCTGAACACTTAACAAAAGAACGCCACCAAATGTGACAATTCACCTACTGACTGTTCAAAGACTCGAGACTCACACTGCTTACAGTAACATATCCACTTAATCAGGAACATTATGTTTTTCTATTAAAGGGGACCTATTATGATCCCTTTTTACAAGATGTAAAATAAGTCTCTGATGTATAGAGTACTTCTTTGATCCAAATTGTGCAGTTTTGGTGACTGTCGCTTTAAATTCAACTGAGATTGTGCTCCCAGACCTCTTTTCAAAAGACGGCGGAGCTACAAACGCCTGTGTGTCAGCATAGTGGCAGATTCAAAACTACGGTTTTCATTTGTGCATCCTAAAACTCCACATTTATAAAGCCTCTTAGTGGCTGACAGTATCTTCAGTAGGTATGGTGTAATAACTGTAATGGTGGACGGCTGCTTCTCACTCAGGGCTGTCTATACTAATGAGGGAGAGATCGTCACTAATGGGCTGGGTTTTCCCCCTCTGGTGACATGTTTTTATGAACACGAATGTTTTTATGAAGTGCAATTATAAAAAATAGAATTAATACATTTTTACCATTAGAGGCTGGCTATATTCACACACTCTAGGCACACAACTATTTAAACCTCTTATAAAAGTAATTTTTTGCATAATTGGTCCCCCCTAGGGATTCAGGATTGCCTACAAAAATCAGACATCACCATTACAAACTACAGCTGTTAAGGACAAATATTGGTTTCAGTTTATTTTGATTTTGCACATTTTGTTTACTATAAGTTACAATGCAACTATATGCCAACTAATTTTCTTTAGAGTATTAGTAGACTGTTTGCTTAATATCTGCTGATAATAACTGCTCAACCAACACACATTCTGACTATACTACTAACTGTCCTAACTACACGTGACATGGCACGATGCCAAAACACGCGAAGGTATCTTTTCCATGTTAAAATGATTTTTTTGTCCCAACCATCTTCGACGGCAATGTGCTAAATTTCTATTTTAGAAATGCTTTCTATTTCCGCAATGTCACAGCAGAACAACAGCATATACTACTATGACAATGATCACCTCAGGTACTGATTATGTGCTTTATTTAGTGTTAAATGCTCCCAATGTGAGTTTAAATACCATTTTAGGTGACATTTATTGTCATACTACTGAAAGCAGCAGCAGAGAGTTCACCTCAGATGTAAAATAATTAGCAGACATAACTTTGACTCACTGCAAACCAACACCATCAGTCACTCAGTAGCCTATTAATAATGTTAAAGAGGTTTAATATGTATTAATTAGATTAAAAGCTTTTACCATTTCGTTGGGAGTGCAGTGGCTGGTATTTAAATGTTTCTCTCGTGTCGCGCTGCTGGAATCTTGTCGCGTTGCGTGTTGTTAATTTCAGACACAGTGTAAACCTAACATTAGTCTACTAATACTCTAAAGCAGGGATACCCAAACTCGGTCATGGAGGGCCGGCATATTTTAGTTCCAACCCCAATTAAACCCACCTGAACCAGCTAATCAAGCTCTTTCTAGGAATACAAAAACTTCCAGGCAGGTGTGTGGAAGAAAGTTGGAGCTAAACTATGCAGGACACCGGCCCTCCAGGACCGAGTTTGGACACCCATGCTCTAAGGACTATTAGTTGACATGTACTGAAGTTGCAATACAACAACAAAATGTGTTAAAAGGACTATTAGATTTTGCTGTATCTGGCTTAACCGTTATTGGGTGGCTCACCAATGTATTAGATTACTCTAATACATAAAATAAGTAAGCTGATCAAAGTTCTTATGGGGAGAAGACTTTATTGAAGACAATTAATCAAGTAACTTAACCTCAAAGATTTGCTTGTGAGACAGATCTTTATACTAACTACAAACAAACCATTGTGTGTTTACTCAGCTCAGAAGGAACCTCTTATCAGATGTTTCAGCTGTTTTGTTCATACCAATTGAGATCGTGAAAGGGTCACACCTATCATAAAAAGGTCATTTAGTTCACACCTATCAGTTTGTAGGGGTTGAGGCACAGGTCACCCCCAACATACACAGAATTGATCACATCAGAGTTCATTTAATGTAAGTGCAACTGAACTAAAATGCACAAAATCTTTCAGGACCATCCGAATAAAGTGACTTTTTTGCTCATGGAAGAAGTAACCTTTTATCCTAAGCTGAATCTGGTTATTTAACAGTTGCACAGTGATACTCACGCAGGCCGGTCCTCTAAAATGAGTGCGGTGGTGGACAGTGGCTCAAACTCCAGGTTTTTCCGGCGGCTCTGTGCAGGCAGCGAGGGACTCTGGCCAGATTTAGACGCCTTGGCCTCGTACTCCTGTGAGAAAACCAACAGGTCGAGTTCAAGTGTGTGTGAGATTGCTGGCTGACAGGAGAGTGTTTTATGGTGTGAGATTATGGAGGCGGGTGGCAGGTGTGTGTGGAGGTCAAGCTGAGGCTGGTATATGAAGCTCACGGCTCACTCAAAGCCCGAGTTTGTTCATATGAGGAAGCGAGAGGACACCTGACCTGAACACATCAAATTCTCAGGAACTGTCGAAAAAGAAAAAAAAAAACACATATAGCTTGTTTTGCTGTGAAGGGTCAGTTTGACAGGTTTCTCTTCCCGTAGTGTCTACTGCATAAGCTCAGCCTCATTCATCATCAGTGACTGAATGGCAGGACAAAGATTTGATTTGTCTAAGATAGTCCTATGAGAACGGACATATCATGAATGAGGCTCTTTTTCTGGGAAATATGGGTGAAGATGGGAACCATTCAGAGAGGAGAGAGAAGAGGATCAAGTGGTGTTTATCATGCACAGTTCAGCTGCTTGATATCAGAGAGAACATTTAGGCTTCATTGTAAAGGCTGCAGATATATATATCAAGATTCAGGGTTCAACAGGATATTTATTTTGCCTGCTTGTCCTCCAGTTGATTTTCACATGAACTACTTATGACCTACACCTCTTTGTTTTTAATACTGTATTTGTAAAAAAGATATATATATATATATATATACAGTATATTGCCATTAAAATGTTAGGTCTTCCTCATAATTTCCCACTAAATATTGTGTCGTAACTAAAATATAACTTTTGTAATTAGTTTTATTATTTTTTCTTCACATTTATTATTTAAAAATATGTTTTGCTTTAGTTTTTTAATATAAATTTGGAAAATAAATTAATATATTTAAACCCAGCTTTTTGTGAGGTTAATATATAAATAATCTTTAAAAAAGTTAGGTTTTCGTAATATGTTGATTCTTCAAATTATATTTATTAAAAAAAAATTCAATAAAAAAAAAAAAAAAAATTTAATTTAGTTTTTCATTTTTGCAAACAAACTGATACAAAAGGATTTTTTACAAACACACTTTACTAGATATTACATTTATTGATGTTTCCAAATCTTTACATTTCATGTTACTTCAATAGCATTAGTCAATGCTTGATGTATCATGAACTACCAAAAAACTAAATTTTTTAGATCATTTTATTAATGTTCATTCATAAATAATATATTCACTTACATCTTGTAATTTAGGGCGGTTCATTTCGCTGTGGCGACCCCTGATTAATAAAGTAGGTAAGCCGAAAAGAAAATGAATGAATGAATTTAGGTTTGTTAGAAACGCATAAAATACAACTTCATAAGATTTCATCGTTATTTTTTAACCAGATCCAGAAATAAACTTTAAATGTTGTGAAAGTATTCTTCACTGTTAATTCATGTTAGCCGTTGCATATCTAAATGTAAATGTATAAATCCCTATGGTAAATCGTTATGGTTAATTATCAAGTCATTGCAAATGCCATATGATTTTCCTCCAGGGAAAAAAACTGAGTTATTGAGGAATGTTCATACTGATTTTTAAAAAATTTTATTACTAGCATTAAAATATCTTTCCTTATAATACTGCGTTAATATTCTAATATTTATTTAGTATTTTAGTAATTCATATTTATTTAAGTGGTTGTACGAAAAACAGAGAATTTTATATAAATTCTTTATTTTTAATTAAAAATTGAAACCCTTTAATGCGTTTTGGCACATTTATTCACACAACACCAGAGTTTTAGGGGTCTAAACGTTCAAAAAATAATTATTCTGTATTTAAAAAAACTTTTGTAATTAGTTTTATTATTTTTTTCTCCACATTTATTATTTAAAATTTTTTTTGCTTTAGTTTTTTTATATAAATTTGGAAAATAAATTAATATATTTAAACCCAGCTTTTTGTTAGGTTAATAAAAGATTAAATAATCTTTAAAAAAGTTAGGTTTTCTTAATATGTTGATTCTTAAAATTCTAATATTTAAAAATTGAAAACCTTTTATGTGTTTTGGCACATTTATTCACACAACACCAGAGTTTTAGGGGTCTAAACATTAAAAAAATAATAATTATTATAAGTATTTAAAAAAGATTCTACCATTAAATGACTTCACAAGACACAAAATAGAGCACATAATGATTACTGTTTTTTACTATCTTGAAAAGTGCAATGTGAACAATCTTCGAAATATAATTTGCTGTGTGACTGAATTTATTTGGAATGACATGAGGATGAGGATTTTGTTTTTGTCAGCATGAGCAGAGCGTGTTGCAGCGCTGGTCAAGCAGGCACGTGTGACGTGAGCGTGGCTGAAATGACGATGGTGAGTGAAGGCGAATGGCTCAGAAGAGGCGGTGAGAATGAAGGAGAGCTCATTTAGAAAGCAAACATCATACCCCTGAACTTAAGAGATTGGGTGTAGAGACAGACGTGAGATTGCCTGGGTTACTTTCCTGAAGAGAGAGCAAAATGAGAGAAATACAGCAACATGAGCCAGATCCTGAGAACAAGAAAGAACGGCCTTCGCTTCAAAACTGTGCTGACGCCACTGATTTCAGTCTAAACAGGCAAAAGTGCTTTCAGAGTTTATGCTGGCGTGACTCAGGATAAGGCTGCTGTTTACTGGAGGTGCTTTCCTCTGACTCGCTCTAGTTTTCTTTCTTATTTCTGTGTAGTTTAGCTGTTAAGGGCTGTGTAATTAATCGAAATCAAATTATAATCACGATTTGAAATATTCATTCATTCATTCATTTTCTTTTCGGCTTAGTCCCTTTATTAATCTGGGGTCGCCACAGCGGGATGAACCGCCAACTTATCCAGCATATGTTTTACGCAGCGGATGCCCTTCCAGCTGCAACCCATCACTGGGAAACATTCATACACACTCATTCACACACATACACTACGGACAATTTTAGCTTACCCAATTCACCTATACCGCATGTCTTTGGACTTGTGGGGGAAACCGGAGCACCCGGAGGAAACCCACGCGAACACGGGGAGAACATGCAAACTCCACACAGAAATGCCAACTGACCCAGCCGAGGCTCGAACCAGCGACCTTCTTGCTGTGAGGCGAACGTGCTACCCACTCCGCCACCGCGTTGCCCGATTTGAAATATTGAGGTAAGAAAAATATCAAAAAGCTGCGTTATAAATTATGGCTGAATGATAAATCGCATGCGCATTTGTCTATAAAGCAGCTCTGTGATGAGCTGTGAATCTTCAGCACGTGTGTTTTTATTACAGCACAGTTTATTTTATTTTTATTAAACAACAGAGATTCCTTGGCTGTATTTGGGGTCATTGTCTTGCTGAAATATCCTCCCTGGTTTCATCTTGATCATCTGGTAATTGTAGGTGTTGAAACTGAAGCAGCTAATATAATATTCATTTGCTACACTGACGAGGGGCAGTTGCTGAAAAACTACTGAGAGACTTCAGCTGCTGTCTGGGCTTTCCATGCCTTTTTACACCTCCCTTTCTTCATGTGTTCAATACTTTTTCCTGGTGTAATTTCATTTTATTACACATAACTTCATTTCTGAACTAATTAGTTGTGTTTTCTTTGTACATATGAATTACTTTGGTTGTTACAGACATCTGGTGACATCAACTTCAAGTCAACATCACCGTTAAAAATTTGATTTCTGAGAAAAATGGTGATGCCTTTAATACTTTTTTTAACCCACTTACTGTTTTACCCAACTTACTGTTGCTTTGGTAATACTTGAAATCATATTTTCAAAGCTATTATCACATAAGAATGTATAGTTCTGTTGTTTTGTGAAGAGAAGAGGACAGACTTAATGCATATAAATTATATAATGACTACACACACTGTATGGCTATAATACAGAATTTTTTTATTTTTCAAATATTTCCCAAATGATGTTTAACAGAGCAAGGAATCTTTCACAGTATTTCCTTTAATATATTTTTCTTCTGGAGAAAGTCTTATTTGTTTTATTTCGGCTAGAATAAAAGCAGTTTTAAATTTTTTTTAAAAACCATTTTAAAGTCAATATTATTAGCCCTCTTAAGCAATATTTTTTTTCGACTGTCTACAGAACAAACCATCGTTATACAATGACTTGCCTAATTCCCCTAACTTGCCTAGTTAACCTACAGTGCTCAGCATAATTGAGTACACCCCATTTTGAAAATGAAAATTTTTATCCATTTCTCAGTGAATATAGGCAATGCATTTTGGTGCATTTAAACAAAACAGATTTATTAAACAGATATATTTATTAAAATAATATTTTAGTCACCAAACATATTTAGAAACTGAAAGATAATACAATTAGATTCAAGCAAAATATTGCAAAAACAATTACAACCTGCAAAATTTAAACTAAATTCTCTTGATTTTTCCTCTTTTTTAAATTTATATTTAATATTTTTCTATAACATATAAATTTGGGTGTACTAGTCTTTGGACCATTATCGTAAGTTATTTTGTTAGATAAGCTCCAGATTTGGCTTCAGTACTGACTAATCTAATGTATATGCACAAATATAATATTGTATAGCTGCCTATTAAAAATATGAATTTAAAAGAGAGATTTGTGAGGGGTGTACGCATATATGCTGAGCACTGTAATTAACCTAGTTTAAATTTTCACTTTAAATGTCACTTTAAGCTGAATACTAATATCTTAAAAAAATATCTAGAATATTATGTACTGTCATCACGGCAAATCAGTTATTAGAAATTAGTTATTCAAACTATTATGTTTAGAAATGTGTTGAAAAAAATCTTCTTTCTATTAAACAGAAATTGGGGAAAATATATATATTTCTAATATCATTCTAATAATTCAGAAGGGCTAATAATTCTGACTTCAACTGTACATAGTTAAAAAATATTTATAAATACGGCTATTCCTTAAATTTAAAGTGTGTGCTGCACACCAAGAATGTTGCGCTGTTTACTAAATGCAATTCACAAATCGAATCAAAATCACAATATAATTTAAAAAGAAAAGTGCAATTAGATTTTTCCCCCCCAAATCGCACAGCACCATCAGTAATCTAACAGTAGTGTGTCCGTGTGATGAAAGATAAGCAGGGCAGAGATAGCATGAGGCTGTGCCTTAAATAAAAAGATTAAATATGTGCATTTGTATTTCCATGTGCTGACCTCTGAACAACCTTCTCCTTCTCTTTGCTAAAAACACAGAGTCTGTAATATCCTGAGGGGTTTTGTACTCTGTGCCAGCAGGACTGTGAAAACAGGCCTTCCAGACCAAACTCAAACTTCTCTCTGCACCCAAACAGAGAACCAGGACAAAAACAAACGTAGCTTGAGCTATTTGCCTAAACAGAAGTGAAACTTGCATAAAGTGGGCTGGTTAGACATGCCTTAGAAAACAGCACTGAAAAACTCTGCCCAATTGAACCAACATTACTGAAGAAATTTGATAAATGAATGTTTAAAGCATTTCACTTGTGTTTCTAAAATTTGCTTGTTTCCTCAAATCATTTAAAGACGGCAAATTTAATTGATTTCATGGTGAAACACATTTCTTACAGAGACTTGAAAATGCACTTTATTGCTTGTACTTCATTTACTGTTTTGACTAAAGTAAATACAAGCAACAAGGCCTATAAAAAAGGGTTACTAAATATATGTTTTTGCTCTAATGTTAATTATTTATGATTCTGGGTGAAACACCACAGAAATGTCACTTATTAAGATTTTGTGTTCCCAGTTCAAAGGTTTCCATAGAAATATAGACAGAATTACAGAATTTCAATGTAGTCCAATCTAATTTATGAAGGTCTCTCTTAAAAAGTCTTGTTGGTCATTGTACATTGTACATGTGTTATTTATAATGCGAACCATTAAACATATAGTTTATACATAACTGACATTAACTTAACTATCTGTTTTATTTTCTATTTATTTATGTCATTTTTGTGTGTAATTTTAATTTAATTTTGATTATGTGGGAAGGTTTGGGATTATTATTTGTTCTTCTATTTTCCTATAATTGTTATTCTGTTTTCCTGTAAAACTACCCTGCTATCTTTTTAAATAAAAGTTTATTCAACAGATTTTAAATTTAAAAAAAAAAGTCTTGTTGGCACAGAATAATCTATATTTACTTCTGTAATGTGACTATGTTTACAGTATATAACAGGAAATAATGTAGGACAGTTCTTCTGTAAAATATCTGTTTTAAATGGGCAATTGTAGAAGGTATATAAAAATAAAAATAAACTTGTAAATAATATAATATTAATGTTCAATATTTTATATATACAAATACAAATATATAACTAATAAAATAAACTTTTATGGCATCAAATTATATCTTAGTTTACAACAAGTCAGCCCATTCTCCAGTAAAATTAAAAAGAATTATGGAATTATACATAAAGCTATATCTAATTCGAGATATGCCGAAAACATTCAAAAGATGGTCTAATTGCACTGTAATTAAGAGCCTTGTGAATAAAATACATTTTTATGCTCTTTTTTTCCCCATAACAAGTACTCTTTAGCTAAAGTAAACCACAAAGGAGAACTTGATTTGTTGTGGTTTGATTGGATCCTTTAGAAAAAGGCTGAAAGACAGTACACTGATTAATTATTAGAAATGTTTTCTTTAGAATAACATACACTTTAGTCACTAATATTAGTACTTATAGATGCAAGTATATTTCCCCTTTTTTCCTCTTTTTTCTTTACCTCCATCTATCTATTTATTTTTAAAGATTATTATAATTTCTTTATTATTATAAAAATGTATGAAATGTTAAAAATTTGTTGTATTTATTTATTTATTTGACAAATGATTCATTAACCTATTTGCTATTATTGCTTATGATTTGCTTTGTAAAAGTTGCCTCTGAATTATTACTTTCATTTTTATCTTATGTATGTTTTTTATAAATACAAGACAATGCCTATTAATAATATACCTAAATGAAGATCTGAGCCTACACATCATGCTCATAGCGTCAAACACTCACACGCACCCTCGCAATTAAATAGATTAATTAACCTATTTGCTATTATTGCTTATGATTTGCTTTGTAAAACTTGCCTCTGAATTATTATTTTCATGTTATCTTATGTATTTTTATGTGTATATATGTGATATTTTACCTTATTATTTTTATACTTATTTAGTGTATAATTATGTTTTTCTGATAATTTCTTGATCTCAGTACCTGCTTTTTATAGCATGTTTAATATATCTATATGTATCAATATTATGTATATTGTATTTATTACAAAACAGAAGTAATGGTTTTTGAAGGTACCGTTGGGACTCCTCTATTCAATTTGGGTTCGTTAGCTCAGTGTATTAAGCCTACAGTCACAAATTTAGGGGTAAAATTTGACTCAGATTTTAAATTTGACAATCAGATTAGAGCGGTAGTTAAATCTAGCTTTTTTTCAATTAAGACAATTAGCAAAAATAAAGCAATATATACCAAAACAACAGTTTGAGACAGTGATCCATGCTTTTGTGACCACTCGGTTAGATTACTGTAATGCACTGAATGTGGGGAGTAGCAGGTCAGCTATTGCCCGTTTGCAAATGGTGCAAAATGCTGCAGCATGCCTGTTAACTGGTACTCGCAAATATGACCACATTTCCCCCGTGTTAGCTTCGCTTCACTGGTTGCCAGTTCATTTTAGAATACAGTTTAAGATTCTTTTATTTGTTTTTAAAACTCTAAATGGTCTTGCCCCACCTTATATCTCTGAGCTGATACACCCCTATAAGCCCACTCGTTCTCTCAGGTCAGCTGATCAGCTTCTCCTGATTGTTCCAAAAACGAAGCATAAGCTTAGAGGGGATCGTGCTTTCGCTGTGGCGGGTCCTAGACTTTGGAATGATCTGCCGCTGCCCATTAGGCAGGCCTCTTCTGTGTTCTCATTTAAGGCCGCTCTTAAAACTCATTTGTTTTTATTGGCATTTGACACCTGATCTTACTAACTAGTTAGTTTGATTCATGTGTCTTTTTAGGTAGTTTAGCTATATTTTATTATGTATTTTATATACTATTATGCTTATTTTGTTGTATATTTTCTGTACAGCACTTTGGCTCACTTCTATGTTTTTAAAGTGCTCTATAAATAAAGTTTGACTTGACTTATTTACAGTGTTATTTTCTGTCTGAAGATGAACCTAATAGAGAAAAAAAAAAACTTGCCTCTGATTGTATCTCTGGAAGCACATTGTACATTCATCCTGATAACTTCAAATAAACATGTCAAAACAAAATTAATTATTTGGATTTCAGGATCACATACCAGAAAACAAAAACCTAAAACACAAACAAACAATAAGGTTTTGTTGCATCAACGTCCCTTTCTTGATCTAGATTTACATCCGCTCTTAATGTGAATCAGGTGTGAACAGACCTGCTGAATGGTTTTGGAGTCTTTGGGAGGACTCTCTCTCAGCGGGACCTTTCCAAACAGTTTCCACCCCGGTGCACTCTGGGCCTCCCTCTGCTTTCTGGTGAACAGACTCCTGCCGAACACATCATCACAGAGCATCAGTCAACACTGCACTGACGCTGCACAAAAAAGCACTGCAAGCGCACAATCTACAGTACTTCTGGCTCCTCAGCATTCAGATAAGCCTGATACTATATGTCAGTGACTGCGGAGCACATGACACCAAAAGAATGCCAATGTAGCCTGTGAAGTGAGATAAAGCACGAGCGGATTCATAAAAAATTACGCAAACCACAAAGCATGACATTTGGAAAAACGTTCCTCTTTAGCAGCCGCTGCCAATGCAGAGATCAGATCTAAGACTGAGCTGTTAATAACAAGCATTGTAAAATATGAGGAAATTCATACTTCAGGCTTCCAGTCAGCTCAGCAGACACAATCCTTGACCAAACCTGTTTCCTTTTGAAGTGTTTACGTGTTCACTAAACAGGTTAAGTTCATGAAGAGAAGTGCCTTTGTTTCACACTGATTTACTGACCGTTTTAAAAACTCCCCTAAGGACATTTTTTGGGGCAAAATAGTCTTATTTAGATGTTTAAAAAATAGTTTCCCACACAAGTGGTTGAAAAAAAATCCTCAATCTGTCCCTTTGGTCATACCCATAAGGAATTAACGGGAAATATTAAAATTCAAAGCATGTTTTTTATTTGTCCTAATAAACAACTATAAATACAACACAATGCCGATCAATAATAAACCAAAGTTTAAAAGCCGCCCCAAGGACATTTTTTGGGCAAAATGGTTGTATTTACATTTTTTTTTAAATTGTTTCCCACAAACAAAGTGTCAATTTAACAATGTTAAGTGGTTGAAAAAAAATCCTCAATCTGTCCCTTTGGCCATACTTACAAGGAATTAATAGGAAATACAAAAATTCAAAGCATTTTTTTATTTAATTGTCCAAATAAACAACTATAAATACAACACAATGCCGATCAATAATAAACCCAAGTTTAAAAGCCGCCCTAAGGACATTTTTTGAGGTAAAATCATCTTATTTAGATGTTTAAAAAATAGTTTCCCACACACAAAGTGTCAATTTAACAATGTTAAGTGGTTGAAAAAAAAATCCTCAATCTGTCCCTTTGACCATACCCATAAGAAAGTAATGGGAAATACTAAAATTATAAGAATTTTT
>CAIGQV010019950.1:4343043-4354613 GCA_903798115.1 Danio jaintianensis | reverse complement strand
AGACAGACAGACAGACAGACAGACAGACAGACAGACAGACAGACAGATAGATAGATAGAAGCAAACAGACATACCAACAGACAGAAGCAGGCAGACAGATAGAGAGAGGCAGACAGGTAGATAGAGACAGAAAGACAGACAGAAATATAGAAGCTGACAGACAGACAGACAGACAGAAATATAGAAGCTGACAGACAGACAGACAGACAGACAGATAGAGAGAGACAGAGAGATAGAGACAGACAGATAGATAGAAGCAGACAGACAGAGACAGACAGATAGATAGAGACAGACAGGCAGATGGAAGCAGACAGACAGACAGATAGAGACAGAGAGAAGCAGACAGACAGAGAGACAGAGACAGGCAGACAGATAGATAGAGACAGACAGAGACAGACAGGCATATAGACAGATAGATACAGACAGATAGAAGCAGACAGACAGACAGGGATGGGCAGTATTTATGATACATGTATTTAAAATACGTATTTTAAATACAAAATAGTATTTTGCTATTTGTATTTTATGGGGTTTATGAAAATGGGTTAGTATTTTGTATCAAAATACTTTAGTGTCTTGTATTTTTGTATTTTAAAATACTGTAAAATACTTTGTAAGAAGTCTACATGATGACATCATAAACTGCTTGCTCAGTTATTTGCTTAGGCTTGAGATCTGAACAGAGAATTGATTGAGAAGGTGGTCAATGCTTGGAGTATGAATGGAAATTATGCAACACACATAAAGGGTTCAATTTTAACGATCTAGGCGCAGAGTCTAAATTGCATGGCGCAAAAGCATTAAGGGCGTCTCCGAATCCACTTTTGCTATTTTAAGGACGGAAAAATATGGTCTAACAGGGTTGAGCTTATTCTCTTAATGAGTTCTGGGTGTGAGCATAACGTTTGCGCATAACGTGCATTAAATCAATCAGAGTCTCATCTCCCATTCCCTTTAAGAGTCAGTTGCGTCCCGCCTTGGCGCATTTGCTATTTACATGGCGACTTTGTAAGTGGATAAACTCAATAAAAAAACTGAACTCTTCACTAGCCTGAAAACAGTTAAACAGACCATCTGCAGCAAGAATAAAGAATGTGCCTCCTCCATTCAGCCTCTTTACTTTCTCTTTACTCCTTTACTTTTGTGGAGTAAGGAAACGATGTTGTATGCTCTCCACTGAAGACACCCATCAGCCTATATATTTAATTTCGTTTGTTAAGCGCAAAGATTTGTTTCAAAACTGTTTCTAATCTCCAGCAAACAAATAAATGAACAATAATAATGAAGTGTGGTCAAAAAACGGAGTTATATCCAAACACACATCCTGTTCTTATGCCCCATATAGTGATGCTGACGTCTCCAAAACAAACAAATCTGGACAAATCTAAACTTGTTTTTATTGAAACAAATATAAATATGCATATAATAAATACTACTACTACTAATAATAACATTATACAAATGCAGATTGTCATGAATAAACTAAAAAAAAGCCCCCCAAGATGAAGAAGGCATGGAGGCAGGGGTTTTTATATTTATGTAGAAAATAATAATTTTTGTAACATTTTAATCCTTTAATTCTTTTTCATTTGTAAAGATATTTGCGTATTGCTGTACATCCTGTGTGTATTAAGCAATGTGTCTGCACTGGACTTTAGACCTGCTTTCAGCTGGTCAATTGTGCAGTCTATTTTAGTTCCTCAAAATAGCAACGCTCCAACAATGAGCCTTAACACACCTCCTTTCCAGACCGGAACACCCATGAGTCCACATAGTGGCACAAATGGATTTACTATTTAAACAACATGGCGAAAATTAAGGTTGTGCTGGTCTGAAAATAGCAACACGTTGCGGCAAACACATCTTGCGTCTTATTGCGCCGGGTGTATGATAGGGCCAAAAGAAAATAACTGACAAATGGCACGGGTAGATTTGGGAACAAGTCCACAATCATTAAAAATAGTATACTGCACAGTGCTAAGACCAGTAATATGTAATGGCAGTTTAGTGTACAATTTGGCATCAGCATCTTTGCTAAAGAAATGAGATGGAATAAAATATCAGTCCTTAAGAACAGGATGTGGAGCCTTCAGCACATAATCAGTCTCAGTCTCAGGGCTGCAGGTGGAAATGCAGAGGAAGTTTAGAAATATAAAACACCTAAAGACTGTGTACTGGTGCTCACTAAGAGGGTAAACAGACTCTTTAGTTAAAGAAGAACTGAAAACATCTTGGAATAATGAGTATACTGTACAAATAATTGTAGTTTTAGGTGGATTGCTGATGTACATGCCAAGAAAATAAGACAAACAACATATGATAAGTCCTACAGTGGCGATTCCTAGAATACTTCGTAGACTGTTTCAAGTGCCAGTAGCTGATCTGCAGGTGCACTGTACAGTTAATGAAATGTCAAAATGACACAATACAGTATATGAGACACAAATATTTATTAATACTCCAGTCTATACGACAGCAGCAGCAGGATGTATAAAAAAATAACTCCATTTTTTTAGAGATCATGTTTTATGTTGTGCATTGAAGAGTACAATTGCAAAAAAACATGATTTATGGAAATGACAAAAACTGGAGATTTGAGTAGTTTTCAGACATCATGTTTTTACATTAAGTATTGAAGATTTTAATTGCAAAAAAACCCCTACATTTATTGAACAAAAATAAATAATATAACATGTTCATATATCACCCTTTAAAATATAAGACTGTTAAGAGATGGTTGCAATTTCATTGGCCATGCAATGGATGGAAACATAATAACGATATATAGTACTTTATTCCAACTCATTATCTGCATTACATGGTTTTTACAGTGATTAAACAGATCATCTTCAAAACAGGACTTTCTGTATGAAATTTGTACAAAATGTATGCTAAAATGAAAGAGTAAATCAGTTTAATGGTCAAGGGATTGATCAAATATGCCTATTGATAGAAGGTTTGCGAAGAAATTTAATGCTCCCTTGTAAAAGTATTTTGTATTTTCAAAATACAAAATACAGTATTTTATTTTGATACATTTGTGGCTGCTGGATTTTGTAGTTTATTTTGATACATGTAAAACTGAGGTATTTTGTATTTTATTTTAAAACACATTTCAATGTATTTTTGCCCATCCCTGCAGACAGACACATGCAGACAGATAGAGACAGACAGAGACAGACATACAGACAAATAGAGACAGACAGACAAATAGAAACAGACAGATAGAAACAGACAGACTAATAGGAGACAGACATAGACAGGATGGATGGACGGAGATAGACAGACAGACAGACAGACAGACAGACAGACAGAGAGACAGACAGACAGATAGATAGATAGATAGATAGATAGATAGATAGATAGATAGATAGATAGATAGATAGATAGATAGATAGATAGATAGATAGATAGATATGTGCGATCAGATCCTGTTATCGTCTTGAGGTGGAGCTGTTCTCTATATCAGTAATCTCTAACTCGAGCGCACTCACTTATGTCGGACCCTAGTGAACCGATTCTTCTCTCTCTGTGTGCCACAGCGAACAGAATCAAAATCATTGTTTTCGGCAAAGAGAGTGGGGCTCAGTTGTTCCTATACGGACTACTCAGAAGCAACACGATGCCACTTTATAGAAATAAGACGCAGAAAGCTTTTGGAAAAGGACTTCAGGGGGAAACAGAGAAGCCGATGACGCGAGGAGACACTTGAATATGATACATTTGACTGAAAAGCCCCATGGAGAGCGATGGTGCTGAAAGGAACAGCTCCGGCGTGGGTGTGCGCGTGCTCACCGGCTGCGCTCTCTGCGCGCTCATCCTCTCCACACTGCTGGGGAACACGCTCGTGTGCGCCGCCGTCGTCAAATTCAGACATCTCCGATCCAAAGTCACCAATTTTTTCGTCATATCCCTGGCAGTGTCGGATCTCTTCGTGGCTGTTCTGGTCATGCCGTGGAAGGCTGTCTCCGAGGTGGCCGGCTGCTGGCTCTTTGGCAGCTTCTGCGACACTTGGATAGCTTTTGACATCATGTGCTCGACAGCGTCAATCCTCAACCTGTGCATCATCAGTTTGGACAGATACTGGGCCATCTCGAGCCCCTTCCGTTACGAGCGCAAAATGACCCAGAGGATGGCCTTTATAATGATCGGCATGGCTTGGACACTTTCCGTCCTGATCTCTTTCATTCCGGTCAGACTGAACTGGCACAGGGCTGTGGATCACAACCTCACCGTCCCATCCGAGGTCTGCACTGCCACTTTAAACAGGACGTATGCCATCGCGTCTTCGCTCATAAGCTTTTACATCCCTGTTATAATCATGATAGGAACATACACGCGGATCTACCGGATCGCGCAAACGCAGATCAGGAGGATCTCCACTTTGGAGCGCGCGGCCGGACACGCGCAGAGTCAGCAGGAGTGCGCGAGCGAGCAGTCGCTGAAGAGCACGTTTAAGAAAGAAACGAAGGTGTTAAAAACGCTTTCCATCATCATGGGGGTGTTTGTGTTCTGCTGGCTGCCCTTTTTCGTCCTCAACTGCATCGTGCCGTTCTGCGACCTGGACACCCTTGGAGACTCTCCGTGCGTGAGCAGCACCACCTTTAACATCTTCGTGTGGTTCGGATGGGCCAATTCGTCGCTCAACCCGGTCATCTACGCGTTCAACGCGGATTTCCGCAAAGCCTTCAGCACTATTCTTGGCTGCAACCGACTGTGCGCGTCTTCCGCGGTGGAGACGGTGAACTTCACCAACGAGCTCGTGTCCTACCATCACGACACCACTCTGATGCACAAGGACGCGCAGGGAGTTTCCAGTCCGCACCTGGATTTGGTCCCGGGGCAAGGCGATCAGGTGGACGTCCCTTTCGACAAGGTGTCGGTCGTGTCCGATTCGTCTCGTGTCCAAAGAAGCGCGCTGCTGCAGCAGGACGCAGAGATGGAGATCTGCCTGGACATGATGCCCTTCACCTCCACAGCACTGAGCGACTGCTGTGCGATCCCGGGACAGATTGAGGAGTGTTGAGTCTGACCTCATTTTATTTCACACGAAACTATTTATAGATTAGACGTCACATTGAAAAAAATGATTCATTGGATTTACAATTTTTTTTAAGTTAAGATGTTTCAAACTATTTATATGAGCCGAATTTAAACAAAGTTGAACATTACTAAATGTAATTTGTTTGTTTAAACTCAGTCCTGCGACGTGGTGGCGCAGTGGGTAGCGCTGTCGCCTCACAGCAAGAAGGTCGCTGGTTCGAGCCTCGGCTGGGTCAGTTGGCATTTCTATGTGGAGTTTGCATGTTCTCCCAGAGTTGGTGTGGGTTTCCTCCGGGTGCTCCGATTTCCTCCACCAGTCCAAAGACATAGGTGAATTGGGTAAGATAAATTGGCCATAGTGTGTATGGGTGTTTCCCAGTGATGGGTTGCAGCTGGAAGGGCATCCGCTGCGTAAAACATAAGTTGGCGGTTCATTCTGCTGTGGCGACCCCAGATTAATAAAGGGACATTGTTTCAGTGTATATTTAGGTCTAATTAATTTTTTGATTTGCATATGACATGAACATAATTTTGGACAGCTTTAACCAACTAAACTTGTAAAGTGTGATGGATATACACAAATCAATCAGGTAAGATTTACACTCCAAAAATGATGGCATATATAGTGAATTATTTCTATTCACATCTGTTTATTTTCATTCACATGATCATGTTTTCAAAATGCATTTATTCAAATAGTTCAGAATAATAATAAATGTTCAATGTGTTTTTAAATTATGCAGTTAAAATTCTGAGTACTAACATTAAAACATACATAGCCATGGAACAGGCAATGTTCAATTAACTGAAAGTCTATATGAAGCCAGAATCATTTTGATTGTATAATTATAGAAAGTGTTAGTTTGTTCATACTATGTTAATTTATGTATAACTTTAAAGATCACCTCAAATATAATTGATTTTAAAATGTAATCTAATTGGATGGAGATTTTATGTGCAGTTCTTAAAATAATCTCAGTAATATTCTGTCAAAATGTGAAATTTACTTTAGAATAAAATGTACTTTGTTTTAAGTAATCTCATTCATTTTCAAAGCATTACGAAACTGAACGCCTGGTTCCAAAACTAAAATGCAAAATTATAATTTTATAATAAATAAAAAGTTGAATGAGTAAATAAACAGTAATGCTTTAGAATGATCCAAAATGCTTCAATTGAAAAAAAGGACATCTAATTTAGTCATTCTAATTTAGTCATAGTTTCATTTGAGGTCTTTAAATTATCTAGCGCACAACTGAGAAATGCAAAAACATGTCACTTTAGATTTGATCTGTTTCCTATATAATGTGCACAGCTGGTGTTCAAGATAATAATAATAATAATTCCTTACATTTATATAGCGCTTTTCTAGACACTTAAAGCGCTTTACACATTGGGGGAATCTCCTCATCCACCACCACTGTGCAGCATCCACCTGGATGACGCGACGGCAGCCATATTGCGCCAGACGGCACACCACACACCAGCTGATTGGTGGAGAGGAGACAGAGTGATGAAGCCAATTATGATATGGGGATGGTTAGGAGGCCATGATAGACAGAGCCAGTGGGCAAATTTGGCCAGGATGCCGGGGTTAAACCCCTACTCTTTTTCGAAGGACATCCTGGGATTTTTAATGACCACAGAGAGTCAGGACCTCGGTTTAATGTCTCATCCGAAAGACGGCGCTCACTGAGCAGTATAGAGTCCCCATCAATGTACTGGGGCGTTAGGACCCACACAGACCACAGGTTGAGCGCCCCCTGCTGGACCACAAGATGGTCACAATTTATTCTGAAGCCGCATTTAAATATGCTGAGGAATGTGATACCTTTAATATGCACAAAAGAGCCGTCTTATTACATGGTTACCAGAAAAACAAGTTAATAGAAATGTCAAACTCTTGTTCTAGTTTGAGACACAACACAAAATGAGTGAACTAGAAAGTCAACAGACATTATTGTTTTTTTTATTGTGTCTGAAATAAATCCAACACTGTCATTCACACACAACCACTATAAATATGACACTCTCATCAGAAAATACAATTCTGCCATATGCTGTATTAAAAAACAAAACACAGGGGAAAAGAAGTCTTTGTTTTGTTTAGATGCAAATCTGAAGAGGCTTGTTAAAGATAATTGCTCATTTAATTACCACAGCTATTAAGAGATGAAGTATGCTGTAATAGGTGCCACTTGGGAGCAAAAAAAAAGGAGATAAAGGAAATTTCAAGCTTTTAATCAATGGAACCACACACTCTCACACACACACCCTCTCTCCAAGTAATTTTCGTAGAAACTTTGAGGGCACAGTGCTCTGTGTTAACTCTTGAACTTGGACAAAAAGCTATTAGTTCAGCAAATAATTCATGGTGGGGCCGTTTCTTTCTCAAGGTAATGGCTGTGTATGACGAGGAAGGGTTTAGGAGCGAGCACAAGGAGAAACAAAAAGCTGGAACAAAAGTAATTGCCTGCTAAATTTACCTTCACACGGTATAAGCGAATTGTATATTTTGCTGAAGGTGCGCCTTGCTCATCCTTACAGTAATCCTTCAGAGTACAAGTAAACACACTGTGATCACTCCCAGTCCTATTTAGACCTAAAAATTAGCTTGCTTTGAGAGTCTAATAACATAGCACGATGAGAGGGGTTTTCAAACAGCACACCCCTGCTTCAAAAAAGAATAATAATTATGCAATACATGATTTGAAGACACTCATTAAAATGTCATTCAGAGTAAATGTTTATATGCCACAAAATATTGACATATAAAAAGAGACTAATTAAAGATAGCAGTGCAGCCCCAAAATATAATTTAACCGTCAATTTAAATCTCTATACTTTTCCACAATGATTCAAACCACTACATTTGGCCCATTTGTTAGCAATCATTTTAAATCCTGAAGGGGATCCGACAGTTTTAACCCAAAAATGACCAGTCTGTCAGATGAAGAAGAGCCGGAGTCAGAGATTCAAGTTTATTGAAGATAGTTTGCAGTTTCATCAGCAGAAGCCAGCTTCAACACTCGCAATGAGTTTGTAAGCCGCTCTGCTTACAATCTCAAAACAACAACAATTATACTCTCACATAACGTCATTAACTGCGTCATACATATAGGTGTTTTAACCTGATTGGTTAAAACACAGATAGACTAAGAAAATGTTCAAGTGTGTGCGTGTGTACAATTCTGAACAATATCTCAAGCATACAAACGTCAGACAGCCACTAGGCTGTTCAGAGCTGATCCCAGACCTGTGAAGTGATCCACAAAGGAATAGAACACAAGTAAATCGGTTTCTTACCCAAGGCTGAGTGTACTCTCAGCCGTCTTATCAAAACTGGTTAAAAACTGGTATAATCTACATCCAAACTGGCAGCTTACACACAAAGGAATTAACTTTAAAAGATTTAACACATAAAATGACAAATAACTCTTTAATTCTTCAAGAGTCCAGGTCCAGTCAAGAGGTCTCCTATGACCTGGCTTGGTAGATCTTGAGGAAACAAATCATTTGGGATACAGAAAAAGAAATGACACACATATTATTCCAGTTTTACACTGAAATGGGATGACACTAAGGTCATCATATAATCTAGGCTCTTAAACATTCAGCTTTATTGATAATCATAAAGACACAAGAAAGGATATGTGTTACTCCATCCTGGAGCAGACATCCATCAGAAAATCCATGCCTTCAATCTAAATCCAATCAATCTCTCAATTACGTAAACAAATCAAAAGTCAAAATGATTAGCCTACTGTGAAATTTGTATTCTTTTTCAAATATTTCAGTATTTCAAATAAGTGATGTTTAACAGACCAATGACATTTTCACAATATTTCCTATATTGTTTAGTTTGGCTGGAATAAAAGCAGCTTTAAACGTTTTATAAACAATTTTAGGGTCAATATTTTTAGCCCCTTTAAGATTTTTATTTTCCCGATTGTCTACAGAACAAATCACTGCTATCCAATAACTTGCCTAATTAACATAATAACAAGTCTTTACATTGCACTTTTTAAGCTGAATATCTTGCAAAATAAGTAGAATATAGTTAATAAAACTATTATGTTTAAAGATGTGTTGAAAAAAAAGTCTCTCTGTTAAACAACACTTGTGAAATATTTTTTAAAAGAACTAAAATTTGACAAGAGGGCTCATCATTCTGACTTCAACTGTATCTCTGAAGCCTGTTTTGCAAAATAGGAAGTGAAAACTTAAAACAAAAATGTTTTTAGTATTAGTCTGTATCATTAAATTAGCTGTGAAAAAGCAATAAATGCGGCAGATACTGAAAAAATTGGGCCGCAAAATGACTTTATTGCAGCTTTATTTATGAATATGTTCTGTTCGCCAAAATCAACTGACAATTTGAGGATGTGGGATTTGGGGTGGTAAAACTTTAGTAAGCTGTTATTGTAATAATCTTAATCCACAAAACCTCTCTCGTCTTCTTAAAGGGATAGTTCACCCAAAAAAGAAAATGGATTGAACCGTTTACTCACCCTCAAGCGTTTCACAAAAAAAGATAATTTGAAGAAAGCTAAAAACTTGTAACCATTGAATCCCATAGTAGAAAAATAGAATGCTATGGAAGTCAATGGTTACAGGTTTCCAGCTTTTGTAAAAATGTCTCCTTTTGTGTTCAACAGCAAAAAGTATCTCCAACAGGTACTTACTTGCTGTTTGTTCAAACTACTTATTTAAAATGAACTGAAACAACACAGCTTTTTTTGGGACAACTTAATTGTTTTATGTTCAATCCACTTAAATTTGTAAAACCTATTAAGTTAACTTTATTTCTTCATGTTGTCTCAACCCAAATCAATTGTGTGGAACCCAGCATTTTTTACAGTGTACTTTATTTCTCCAGAAGAAAAATACAATAGAAAATAGCATGCAAGTTTTCCTTGCTCTGTTAAACATCACTTGGAAATAGTTGAAATATATAATTAAAATTGTACAGGAGGGCTAATAATTTTTCCTTCAACTGTGAATAAGTAAAAATTGAACAATAAAAGTGCTTCAACATTTTCTTGAATGAAGTCGAATTTTGTAAATTAGGTTACCACGCCATAAAAACGTGAAAAGTTTTTTATTTATTTATTTTTTTAAATAAGAATTTAAGAAATTTAAGAAAAGCAATCTCACTTTTCTGCAGCACCACATGCATCACAGTTTATATACAGTATTTGACTTTCTGATGATGTCAGAGAAGGCGGCACGGTGGCTCAGTGGTTAGCACTGTCTCAGAGCAGGACCTAAAGTCCCGGCTGGGCCAGCTGGCATTTCTATGTGGAGTTTGCATGTTCTCCCCTTGTTTGCGTGGGTTTCCTCCAGGTGCTCCGGTTTCCCCCACAGTCCAAAGACATGCGCTATAGGTGAATTGGATGAACTAAATTGGCCGTAGTGTATGAGTGTGTGTGTGAATGTGAGAGCGTATGGGTGTTTCCCAGTACTGGGTTGCGGCTGGAAGGGCATCCGCTGCGTAAAACAAATGCCGGAATAGTTGGCAGTTCATTCCGCTGTAGTGACCCTTGATAAATAAGGGACTAAGCCAAAGGAAAATTAATGAATGATGTCAGAGAATGAGAGTCGTTCTTTTCAATTAATTAATTATTTTTCTTTATCGAAAATGGATTTTTGATCCAGTTACACTTAAAGATATCTAACAAATAGCATTTGTAAAAGCCCAATGGTTATTTGAACACTTATAGAAAAAAAACAATGGCATAATCCTTTTGAATACAACACAGCCGACTCTTGAACATGCTAAGAAAACAAATGTGTTTTTAATTAGATTAGATTTTATTTTTATTTAAAGATGTACTATTAAAAATTTTATTAAAGCAGTAGTAACAGCATTACAGTTTGGCATTTTATTTTCACAAAAGTTATTTGAAAGTGTATGAAAAAACTTGCATTTAATGTTTTCTATAATAACACTTAAGAAAATTGAATTTGACGTGAACATGAAAAATGGCACAGCTTGTCCTTGATGGCCATCCACACACTTTGATTTCGATTTTTGCTGAATTTAGGGCATCAAAATTGCATCTTACACACACACACACACACACACAAAAACCCTAAAATATAAAATCTGTTTTGATGTGCACTTCAAGCTGTCTCGAGTGATTTTCAGTAAGCCAAACCTGCTACAAAACTTATTTAATGTGTCAACACATACAGCTTTAAAAGCTGCTTTTGTCAGCTTCTGTCTATATGGCAGGAGAAATCGGCTCTTTTGGCCTGAACAAAAAAAAAAAAGCTTGAAAAAAAAGCTTGAAAGCCTCTGTGGTTGACTGAAAATGTTGAGCTGAAATGATGTGAAAAGCAAAGACAGAAATCGAAAGGAAGACACACGTTTCAATCACTCAACGTGTGTGAAACAGTGACAAAAACAAACATGTTTTGATTCAAGTAAACATTAATGAAAGTCTTTTACCTTTTACTGATACCATCCCAACATCAACACACACACACACACACACACACACACACACACACACACACACACA
>CAIGQV010019950.1:4300389-4315564 GCA_903798115.1 Danio jaintianensis | reverse complement strand
GCTATCATGATTCTAGCATGGATTAACATGTTTCTAGCATGAATTAGTATGTTGTTAGCATGATTCCAACATGAATTAGCATGATTCCAACATATATTATAATGTTAGTATGTTTCTAACATGAATTAGCATATTGTTAGCATAATTCTAACATGTATTAGCATGTTGTTAGCATGTTTCTAACCCGAATTAACATGTTGTTAGCATGTTTCTAGCATGAATATGTTGAAATACATTGTATTTATGTTTTGATATAAGTACATACTTAAGGAGTTAAGTGAAGGACACTTCATATAAAGTGGGAGCGCTATAGTAATACTGAATAAACTCACCCTCCTCTTTCATCTCTGTCACCTCTTCAGCTCCAAAAGCCGGCAGAAGTTTGGTCAGTTCAGGGAAGCTCACAGATCTGCGGTCCAGACTGGAGGATGGAGAGATCAGTGTGGGACTCGAGCTGAGAGGTAAAGGCACAAATGGAGGAGTGCTGATAACCTGCACTCAAAAAAATGAACTTTCGCTATTGTTAGTTTTACTACACCCACCCTTGTTCACATTACATGAAACAAAAAAGTAGCTAAATGAACACAAGTTAACTATGTTATTTCTACAGAAATGTAGTACTGTAAGCTTTACTTAATAAGGGTTTGACTGGCCAATTTAGCATTGTAGAGCAAATACTTAAAAGTGAATAAAAAAGTGTTCACCTTACGTATTGAAAGTTCATAAATCTAAGATAACATTACTAAGTAAAATATACATAAAACTAAAATGCAGTAGTGACACATCTGAATGGGTTGTATGTACTAAGAAATATTTTGTCGACTTTACCTGAATTTCTTAAGTTCATCCAACTATATTGTTGCTTGTAGAAACTACTCAACAGACTTGCGTGGAACCACTTGACACTCTTTTTTTATGTAAGTCCAACAAATCAGTTTTTGGAGTGTGGGGTTTGTAGCATGTCGGCAGAGCTGCTGTAAGAAGGGCTCGAACATCATCAGCCTGGAAAGAGATGTGAAGAAAGATCAATTTGTTGAAACGGAAAAGACCGAAGGGTTTCCAGACTGACTGTGCTGTCTCAGTCTCATCTCAAGCACACAGAGTTGGATATAAGAAAATAAACCCATATGAGAAAACACAAAAAACAAGCAAGCTGTTGGCATGCATCCACAGTTAAAGCGAGAGTTCACCCAAACAGGAGTATTCTGCCAACATTTTGTATTTATCGCTAAAATACCATTAAAGGGATAGTTCACCCAAAAATGACAATTCTGTCATCGTTCACTCGCCTTTTACTCGTTTCAAACCATTACAGGGTTCAAACACATTTTTCCTACTAAAATTCCATGACTTTTCCATGATTTTTCCAAGACTTTCAAGTACATTTTCGTGACCTAATGTTTCATGCAATGTCTACATATGCGTGGTAAAAAATAATACATGTTCAAATTTATTACAGCATATCGTAAAACACGCAACAATCTATTTAGTTTCAGCTTATATTTATATCTATGTAAAATGTATTTAGATAATGCTTACACCGCACTAATAATGTGAGAGTATGTGATTGGCCAAGGACAGAAAAGTAGTAAAGACAACTAAGCTATATTCAAGTATACAGATATCTGTTTTCCATGACTTTTCCAAAACTTTGTGGGTTTTTCTGATTTTCCAAAACTTTTCCAGGCCTGGAAAATGCCATATCAAAATTCCATGACTTTTCCATGACCGTATGAACCCTGCCATTATGAGCTTCTTTCATCTGTTGAACACAAAAGAAGATATTTTGAGGAATGCTGGAAACCTTTAACCGCTGACTTTCATAGTATTTGTTTATTCTACTGTGGAAGTCAATGGCTACAGGTTTTCAGATTTCTTCAAAATATCTTCATTTGTGTTCTATAGAAGACCGAAACTCATAAAGGTTTATAACCAACTGAGGGAGAGAAAATAATGAGTAAATATTCATTTTTGGATGAAATATCCCTTTAATAGAAGATATGTTGGGTAATATGGCACACCTTTGTGAAATGTGTTTGTGCTAATCACCCAAGTATTGCTTAAAAAGTATTAAAAAGTCTCTAAGCACTAGATGATCATAAACAAAACATTGGAGAAATGTATGTAGGACCCTTCGACATTTGCATTATTATAATTCATTCATTCATTCATTTTCATTTTGGTTTAGTCCCTTTATTAATCTGGGGTCGCCACAGCGGAATTAACCGCCAGCTTATCCAGCATATGTTTTACGCAGCGGATGCCCTTCCAGCTGCAACCATCACTGGGAAACACTCATACACACTCATTTACACACATGCACTATGGACAATTTCGCTTACCCAATTCACCTATAGCGCATGTCTTTGGACTTGTGGGGGAAACCGGAGCACCCGGAGGAAACCCACGCCAACACAGGGAGAACATGCAAACTCCACACAGAAATGCCAACTGACCCAGCCGAGGCTTGAACCAGCGACCTTCTTGCTCTGAGGCGACATTGCTACCCACTGCGCCGCCCCATTATTATAATATCACATTTTATTATTTATGTTGAAAAGTAAGTATTTTTATGGATTGTTTTTTTTATGAAACACTTTAAAGCGATAGTTCACCCCAAAATTTCAATTGTCATCATTTAATCACCCTGTTCCAAACCTGTTTGACTTTCTCCTGTTGAACACAACAGAAGATACTTTGAAGAAAGCTGAAACCCTGTAACCATTGACTTCTATAGTATTTGTTTTTTTTTGTTATATATAATCAATTTGACAACACAAAATTATTGTTAATGTTATTATAACATTATTACCGCATATTATCTTAAAGAGATTCTGTCATTTTTACTCACCATTTACTTGTTTCAAACCTTTATGAGTTTCTTTCCTCTGTTAAACACAAAAGAATATATTTTGGAGAATGTTGGAAACCTGTAGTAACCACTGAGCTCCATAGAATTTGTTTTTCCTATTATGGAACTCAATGAAAACAGGTTACTGGTTACAGAGTAAATGATGAATACATTTATATTTTGGGGGGAGCTATCCCTTTAAGAACAAGGTGTTCTCGGTAGCCTATAACTGCATATTTACAATAATAAACAAAGAGAGCAATTAACTATACATATTTTTGCAGCTAATTTTTTGTTATTTATGCAAATACAATATATTTGAATAGTGACACTGACCCGCAGCGAAGTGCAGCGGTGTGGATTTTCTGCCGCTCACGTTCTCACGAGCTTCTTTACCCGCTCCAGGTCTCCGCTCCTGCAGGCATCGAACAGCTCCCGGTGCTGGTCGACGGACGCGGGACTCTCCGGGACCCCCAGGAGACGCCTGAGCGCCATGGACGGACTGACCGTTGCGGACAGCGGGAGATGCGGGAGACACAGACCGCCCCGAAGGCTTGACGCGCAGGACGGAATAAAGCGCAAATCTCCACAATTACAGCTTTCTGTAACTAACAGCTACTAGAAGAGAATGAATGATCCAGTGTTTGTTTGGCTGCTAATGCACAGAACCGTCAACACAGCTGTGCATCAAAAAACACAGAGCTGAAATAAACGGGTAGATTCTCGGTCCGAGTGAAAAGGGGATCGGAGAGGGCGGGGCTCTGGCGGCGCGGAAGTCGTCTCCTATTGGATAAATTATGAGCACTTTTTCAGGAGGTTTTGGAAAACACTTGATTTTTTTTAACCACATGAGCATTTTTGAAACGATAGTTAAAGTGATAGTTCACAAAAATTTTTAATTCTGCAATTACTTACTGACTTCATTTTGTTGAACAGAATAATGGGCAGGTTATTACGCTCCATCAGCTCCACTCAGCCGGTTTTGATTCTGTCAGCTTTGTTTCTAAAAGAATTAATAAACTAGTATGTCTCAGAACAATGTTTTGAGTCTAATTAGTATGTTTTGTGGCGGGTAGGCATGTAATAAGTGGGAAAATGTACATCCGGAATGGTTGTTTTTATAAAATAAAGCCCTTCAATCTTAAACAACAGTGCTCCACTTTGTGTCGGGCTGACGACAAGCCTGTCAGACTTTATTTTACAATTCAATTCACAAACAAAGATCAAGAAAACTTGAAACTGATAGCTATTGACTTCCATAGTTGTTTTTCCTACCATAAAAATCAATGGTTACAGGCTTTTAACTTTCTTCAAAATAACATATTTTGTGTTCAACAGACTGAAGAAACTCATAAAAAGTTGGAACCAATAGATTGTGAGAAAACAGTGAGTAAATAAATGTTTTTTTTTTGGTGAACTATTCCTTTAAATCGCTATAAACCATGAACCAAAACAGCTAGGCCTACTATTTACAAAGCATATGACAAAGCTGTTCACCAAAAAACAAACATTTGGTGTTATTCATTGCAGTTGAGGGTTAAAGAATATTTTTAGATAAAACAGTGGTACATGATGAAAATCACTGATGGCTACCAGCTTTTTAAACAAAACACGTTACAGTTTTTCTCAGTCGCTTTGGTGCATTTCTCACAACACTATTTACATTTGCACAACAGTTAATGTATTTCTCAAAACAATTAGTACAAACTGCAAAACCTAGTTGATAACCTGCAAAAGCGTGTCACTTGCTTAAAATGGATAGCTCATTCCTCAAAAGCAAGTATTCATGTCAATGAATGTGTCAGTGTCATCAAAATGAAAAGTCCTGACACCATCGTTTATGAACAAGATAGTCAAATGGCTTAGTCATGTTTTCATTATGACAGTTTACTCTGTAAATGTTTTCCAATGCAAAAAAGTCAGATCTTGGTGACACGTCCTGAAAATGCTCAATACAGCAATAAATACTATTTGCACAGGCATTGGAAAAAAATACAGTAAAGTTAGACATCACTGTATTTATGAGGTAACTGAGTACAAGACACTGAATATGTATGTTTCACATTTTTACTGCATATGCTCTTTGCAATTCTAATCTATTCACAGCATTGTGCAAATGAATAAATACACCCTTATTTACAACAAACAAACTTCCCTTGGGTAGAGCTGTGCACAACTGTAAACAATATTGCAGTACATATTGGAACTGAACCTACAACACACATAGGTCTGTAAATCATTCATGAAATTGTTCAATTTAGAAGACATTTTCAGGAAAAAAAAAGATTTAAATATTTTTATCAAATTTGCTTGACATATTTTGACAACTAGTTCAACATTTCTGTATGTAATGACTCAAGTAATGAAATGAGGACTATTAGTTTTATATGGAATGACTATTCAACACTCACAAGTTTAGTTAATTTTGACTGACATGACATAAGCAAATGATAGTGTTATAAAACAGCAGAGAGTTGTATGAAAGCAATTGATGCATGTCCAAAAGCATTTGCAATTTGTTGGAAGGAATGAGAAAGTGCTACTATGATGTGCACAAATGACTAATTGTTTTGAGAAATGCATTAACTGTTGTGCAAATGTAAATAGTGTTGTGAGAAATGCACCAAAGCGACTGAGAAAAACTGTAATACACGTGATAATACACTGAGGTCACTTTTAAAACCAACCAATCTGAGGAAGAAACGCATCATTATTACCTACACACAAACATAATTGTACGCTTGTGAATAGACTGCAGCATCAAGAATAAGCAAAAGTAAGGACCGTTTGGTGGATTGAACTCCAATGTTAAACATGATTAATTAAAAATAAACACTGAATATTAATACATATTTAATATTAAATGTTTAAATTAAATATGGAAAAATGATTAATAACCAACTCCTTTTGTTAATTTACAGTGTATTTTTCAATCAACGCAGCTTAACATTTCTCAGGGCGTCTTCTTATCATTCAGGTGACAAAATGACAACGTTCACTGCTTAAAAAGAAAATTAAATGTTATATTCAATCACCAAACCAATCGCAGTGGTTTGTGATCACTTTACAGGTCTAAAGCATTTGATTGAATTCGGTTTAATAAAGTTTATTATTGTACCCATTAATAGCAAGACATTGATATTTAGACAGATTTTAATCCAGCTCAATGTATGAGCCACAGAGCGCCCTCTAGAGGAATCACTGCACAGGGTCAGTTTCATGTCCAGTTACAGTCTCATCATTCATTCATTCATTCATTTTCTTTTCGGCTTAGTCCCTTTATTAATCTGGGGTCGCCACAGCGGAATGAACCGCCAACTTATCCAGCATATGTTTCACGCAGCGGATGCCCTTCCAGCCACAACCCATCTCTGGGAAACATCCATACACACCACAGTCTCATCATATCTACTACAAAGGTAACTCACTAGGTGTGCAGTATTTAGAGACTCAAAGAGAGAACTACTAACTTCTCATATACAGCACGTGGTCAACTACACGAAAAAGGAAAGCTGTGACATACATAATATTTTCAAAAATAAAAAAATATATATACAATGTACGTGATGATGTGAATATTATGCCTTACCTGCACATAACACCTATTTTATTTGAGTACAGTTTCAAATAGACTGATAATAAAAAAACGAAGAGGCAATCGAGCCTCTTGTTTTGCTTCCTAAAAAAGCCAAATCTAATAAAACAATTATTTGAACATTTGACAAGGATGTTCTGCCACAAAATACAACAATACTACTATGTGGCTTATTTATATCCAAATTCTTTTTTTTTTTTTTGTGTTAACTATTGATATTTATTATTGATATTATTAACTATTGATAATTATAAATTCATCTAACGTAGTTTAAATCTCAGTATTCTGACAAGTGTGATATAAAAACTGAAGTATAAAGAAAAAATAAATGAATCAAGAGAAGAAAGTTAGAATTGCAAGATACAAACACATAAGTCCGAGATATAAACTCAAAGAACTGTGAAAGAGTATTTCAAGAAAGACAGAATTAGAAGAAAATGTCAGAAAAATGTCAGATTTGTGAGACAAAAACTCACAATTTAGACATATAAATTGCAGCTGTGAGACGTAGTACAGTATTTATAGTTATTTCGTTTTTGAGCTTATATCTCACAAATGTTTTTAGTGAGTCTTAAACCTGAATTGTGAGTATTGATTATTAACTATATATATATATATGTGAATTGCAAGTGTTTTTATTACATGTTGGAAACAAACTTCCACATTAATCACACCATAAAGCCTTTAAAAAGGTTTCCTTTAGTTTTTATGAGTATCATAAAACGTGTGAAAACGTGTTGGTTATTACATGCTTTAATATGCTTTTAAAACTACAACACAGTTTATATATAAACTAAACTATAAACATTTACAACATTTATGTAACATTTATCAAATAAATGTTTATACAGTTGAATAAAAATTATATAAAAAAACACTTATCCCATTGAACTTTCACATTCTTTTACATAAAATTAACATCGAATTTAAAATGGGGGAGGTGGAGGAGGAGGTGGTGGAAGAAATTTTCCTCCAGAAGGAGGAGGAGGAGGAGGTGGCGGCGCCATGGAGACATTTTGTGGAGGTGGAGGTGCTGGTGGAGGAAGTGAAGACCCAGTGTAACCAGGAGGAGGCGGTGGTGGAGGTGGGATACACATATTACCTGGAGGAGGTGGTGGTGGTGGAGGTGGGACACCCATATTACCTGGAGGAGGTGGTGGTGGTGGAGGTGGGACAGCCATATAACCTGGAGCAGGTGGTGGTGGTGGGAAACACATATTACACTCAAAAAATTAAACTACTTATTTAAAATGAGTTGAAACAACTTACGTTTTTTTTGGGAACAACTTAATTGTTTTATGTTCAATCCACTTAAATTTGTAAAAACAATTAAGTTAACTTAATCAATTTGTGTTGTGGCAACACAAAGGAATTGTGTGGAACCCAGCATTTTTTACAGTGTACCTGAAGGAGGAGGTGGTGGAGGTGGGACACCCATATATCCAGGAGGAGGAGGAGGTGGTGCTGTCATTGTGGTAGTTGTGCCAGGTGGAGGTGGTGGAGGGGGAACCAAAGAACCTCCATACACAGAACCAGGTGGAGGTGGAGATGGAGGAGGTGGTGGAGGTGGAGCGTCTCCCATCTCATCATCTGACAGAAGTGGAGGAGGCAGCATGGAGAGGTCGGGATAAGCAAACGGAGGCAGAGATGGAGAGCAGACAGACATTGGTGAAGGAGAGGGTGAAGCTGGAGAGAAATCGGGTGGAGCTGCGACACTAGTAGAACCCACTGAGGCAGGAACAGATGGAGGAGGAACGGCGATACCCAAAAAAGACCTGAAACCACAGCAAATGCATCAGATTTTCTGAAGATAATGTCAAAATGAAGTCCTTCCAAAACATCT
This sequence comes from Danio jaintianensis, assembly GCA_903798115.1. Lineage (NCBI taxonomy): Eukaryota > Metazoa > Chordata > Actinopteri > Cypriniformes > Danionidae > Danio > Danio jaintianensis. Next base: position 4,307,275 of record CAIGQV010019950.1, on the reverse strand, counting down.
GTAACTTTGGGAATATCTACAGCATTTATAACACACCAGTTGAAGGTGCTGGTCTCCTGTGTGCTGAGCTGTACAGACATAGAGTCCTCATAGTCACTTTCTGTCTTTGTCTCTTCCTGCGGTGACAAAGGTCAGCATTAAAAATGTGCATACATATGTCAGAAAATCAGTCAAAGCTTAAGGGCAAACATATTGGGCAAATGCTTTCATATTTTGTGAATATACTCTTTATTGATCAAATATTATTGAGAAATGTAAATCTTTACATTTTTGTTGGGCCAGTGTCCATGGCCCAGCTTGTCCAAGCAGCTGTAGGATATGGGAACACGTCTGTAACCACGAAACGGCTCCAGTCCTTTTGCAGGAGGAACCACCTTCTGAGTCCGGGGAATTTTTGCCTGTTTGGTGAGCACTCCGATCTCTCCCCGCGCAATCTTCTCCTTGTACATGGCCACCGTCTGAATGTAAATACTCACATTAACAGACTATTTCTAGTACTATTACTACTATTACTTTATGGGGAGTCAGCTGAAGTATTTAAAATGTATGTGTAAAAGTTTTTTGTTTTTTTTAATAGACAAATTTGACAAGTTAAACAGTTGAGTTTTACCATTTTTGAATCCATTCAGCTGATCTCCAGGTCTGGTGGAAACACTTTTAGTTTAGCATAAATAATTGAATTGGATTAGACCATTAGCATCTCAAAATGACCAAAAATTGTTCATAATTTTTTCATTAAAAGGTTGACTATTCTGTAGTTACATCGTCTACTAAGACCGATGGAAAATGAAAAGTTGCTATTTTCGATATGGCTAGAAACTATATGTGCACCTGCAGTGACTTATCGTGAATGACGCACATTAATGGGATGCTCTTCCTCTTGCCATTGTGTGTGCGTGGCCATATAACAACATCAACTACTAGAGCAAAGTTTGAAAAAATCTAGTGCCAATTCAGAAGAACATTTTTTGACAAAGAAATTCTCTGTCAAACGTACAAATCAATATTTAGCACTTGGGTCAAGGACATGACTCTTTAATAACTCATTAAGACTGTAAATAAATTTGAATGTAGAAATTGCATGAAACCGCACTTTAAATAAATGCAAATATTGTTTCTGCCAGAATAAGCAAGGCAAAATCTGTAAAAGCACTGCCCTGCATCCTTTCCTTTTTGGATAAAATTTGGATATAATCCTTTTTAATAAATTATCAGAGAGAGGTAATCTAAGCTAAACAGACATCTTCTGTGAGCATCTGAGACTTATTTTACTTACATTTGTAAAAGGGGCATAAAAGGACCATTTAGTGGTGAATTTATAAGCAATATCACACGAGTAGCAGTGCGATATGGCTGTATATCAGCACTGGTGGGAGGCGTGCGTTGGCGATGCCTTAGCATCCCACCAGTGCTGATATACAGCCATATCGCACTGCTACTCGTGTGATATTGCGTTTATACAACAGTTCGATGGCACAATCGTGTATATAAAAAAGAAAATCAAACACGGAGAGTCTAAAAACCCTTTTGTATTAGGAACTACTTTCTTCCGCCATTCATTCACATCTGCAGCTGACGTCAGAACAGCAGAAGCCGTTACTAATTCACCAACGTCACTTTAGAGGTAGTGTTTGAATGATTCTCTAGAGTAATGTCTAAAGTGATGACAAAACAGGTGATTTTGCTGACATTTTAAGATTATAAGGCTGAACGTGAAATGAAATGCCATCAGTCTACAGAGATATCTCCTTAGAGTATTAGTCTATTACAGTCTACAGTATTTCTCTGTTGCAATCGGGATATCACAATAATTAACCCCGGAAAAAGCAGCGCAATCACTACCAGATTGCTGTTGTGTTTGCGATAAGGAAAAACGCTAAACACATGCGGGCATTTCTTCTTTCTTTCTGCCAACACAACACACATTCCTGATATGCGAGTCCCATCTCACACTTAATACACTGCAATTTTATGGTGTAAATACAGCACTACAACATACAAAAGAGAGAGATCGACTTTCACATCGAATATCACTTACCTGTTTAATAATGATTTGATCAGCTGTAGTTAGAAATTACGCTGTTTTAATCTTCTAAGGGCTTATTATGCGGTCTTGTCGCCATCTTGTGGATAGACAACGTCAACCGTCTTTGGTCTTCTCAGTATGGCAGGCTAATGGCTAATGCTCTCTCAGAAATTATAAATATTTTAAAATAGGCACTATCCTTATAAATAAACTGCATAGTTGCAATTTAAACAACTACATTCTCGACTAAAAAAGCCTCAAAAGTACATTATGCTGCCCAACAGCAGTAATATTTGTCAAACTGTAGAGTGTCCTCAGCTTGTCGCCGTATGTGGGCGGAATAATACACAAGGGTGAAGGGTGAAGAGGCGGGTGGAGTGCTGTTACTGGCAAAATATCGCACGGCTATCAGGCAATCAGATTCAAGAACCAGACAGAACTGTTGTATAAATTTATATAAACCATTTTATTTTGTTAACTAATGATCATTCGTTGTGAGTTATAACCATGTTTTTATGGGCTGTTTGAACCCTCATTCTGACAGCAGAGAATCCTGGTGAGCAAATGATGTACAGTAATTACTCCAAAGCTGTTCCAAACTCATCTATGTCTAAAAGGAGACCTATTATGTCCCTTTTTCCAAGATGTAAAATAAGTCTCTGATGTCTCTAGAGTGTGCATGTGAAGTTTCAGCTCAAAATACCCCACAAATAATGTTTTATATCTCTTTGAAACGGCCTTTTAGGCTTTGATCCAAAATGTGCTGTTTTAGTGACTGTCGACTGTTTAAATTCAAATGAGATTGTGCTCTTTTCAAAAGAGGGCGGAGCTACAAATGCCTGTCCATTACTATAGTGGCAGATTCAAAACCAGTCTATGGAGACTACAGTGTTCATTTGAGCATCCTAAAACTCCACATTCATAATCCTCTTAGTCACTGACATTATCTACAGCAGGTGAAAACTCTAATGGTAGACGGCTGCTTCTCACTCAGGGCTGTTTATGCTAATGAGGGAGAGATCATGAGTAATGGGCGGGGCTTTCCCCCTTTGATGACACGTACAAAGGGAGAATGTCAATCAAAGTGTTTCTGCAGACTGTTTTTATCAAGTGTGATTATAAAAAATTCAATTAATGACATTTTACCATTACAAGCTGCTTATATTCACACTGCTGCCACACAACTGTGTTTAAACCCCTTATAAAAGTGATTTCTGCATAATAGGTCCCCTTTAAATGGCCTGAGGATGAGTACATTTTCATCTTAATGGGAAATATTTCTTAACAGAGGAGCACCAGTGTTACATTTCTAACATAGTTCTGACTTGCCCACGGTTGGCATTGTTTTTGCAGAGACTGTGGTGGTTTGTGTGAAGTGTTAACCGCAGCTCACCAGCGTCAGCATGTTGACGGAGGACTCCATCTGTTTGAGCTGAACCGTCTGAGTGTCCAAGAGCTTGAGCAGATTCGTGGCCAGATTGTTGATCTGATATGTGACACTGGCCAACGCCTGAGTGGTCAGAGCTTTGGACTCCTCGATCACACTTTTGGTGTCCTCCACCTAATGGTGTAAAAAACAAAGAAATATGATAATAATTGATCAAAAAAAAATTCTACTGAAAATGTATTTATGTGTTTGTTTGTTTATGAGAACAGTGGATTGAATAGGTTCCAGAATTCAATTCAAGTTTATTTGTATAGCGTTTTTCACAATAATTATCGTTCCAAAGCAGCTTTATAAAGAGGTGTACATTATTGTGAAGTTTATTTATAAACTAATTTCGAGAGAATCACGTGCTTATGATTGACCACGGCTGGTCCCGCATTAGCGAACACATGATTCACCAATCAGACGATTCCTAACTCACTATAAATAACCAGAGTTTCTTACCTCAGTATCTTCCTCTTGAAGAACAACCCCCCTCCACCCCTACTCCCCCCTCCTTTTCTACATTGGGCGACACGGCGGCCCAGTGATTAGCACTGTTGCCTCACCGCAAGAATGTGACTGGTTAAAGTCCCTACTGAGCCAGTCGATGTTTCGTGTGGGTTTCCCCTGGGTTCCACGGTTTCCTCCCACAGTTCAAAAACATGCTTAAGTAAATTGAACATACTAAATTGGCACCATAGTCGAGCTCTTAGTAAGCTGTATATCTCTCTTTAGCCATCCCTATATTTGTCATTAGCCAGAAATAAGTCGGGGGAGTTCTCAAGATCTACCTGAGCATCTCCCCTCTCGCCCTGCTAACGGGAGGGAGCCCAGAGCTCGAGGATCTTATAAGCTCAGGGCTCTCTCCTGGGACAGCATACCAAACAAGCGTTATAATCAATCATCAGCTAAGTGTGAACTCTTGAAAAGGAATTGTGTATAGTTGAACAGTATACAAACATAGTTAAGCTGCAGTTATACAGTATAAAGTGTTCCAAAATGGTGATGTCTATGTGTATAATAAATGTTCAATGAAGTGTATTTGTGTATTAAGTATTTGTATTGTCCTCGAAGTCCTCTGAGGGTGGGTATCATCTCTTCAAGTCTTCGTAGGGTTGGCAGAATTATGGCCTGTGGATCCATCACATCACAACTTTCAGACAGTAAATGTCATAAATGTCAGTAAGTATAATAAACATTAGCAAGACCTATTTAATTATTTTGAAAGACATTGTATCATTGCTGCATTAAGTTAATGGGAATGTGAAATATAATTACTATTTAAAATAATTGTTTTCTATTTGAATATGTATTGAATATATCTTATTCAAGGGATGGGAATTTTCTGTATATTTACATAGAGTGTGAAAGCATTATAATATGCTGTTTTGGTATTCAAAAACACTTTATATAACTCTATAATCTAGCATTTAAAATTTATTCTTTTGTAACTTTGTAAATGTTTTTATTGTCACGTTTGAACAATTTATTGTATCCTTGCTAAAAACAAATATCAAAATAGTAACAATAAGTTACTATAAAAAAAAGGATTGACTCCAAACTTTAAAATGGTAAATATAATGTATAATATTATTATATAAAGTATAATTGTGTTGCGTTCTGATAAAGAAAAAACATCTAAATGTCTTTTTAATGCCACTTTTACACTGTATTAATGTCTATTTGTTAATCTTTGATAAATAAAAATAATATAGTATATTATAATACGGGCAGTGCGGTGGCGCAGTGGGTAGCGCTGTCGCCTCACAGCAAGAAGGTCGCTGGTTCGAGCCTCGGCTGGGTCAGTTGGCATTTCTGAGTGGGGTTTTTATGTTCTCCCCGTGTTGGCGTGGGTTTCCTCCGGGTGCTCCGATTTTCCCCATAGCCCAAAGACATGCGCTATAAGTTAATTGAATAAACTAAACTGGCCGTAGTGTATGAGTGTGTGTGTGAATGTGAGAGTGTATGGGTGTTTCCCAGTCTGGGTTGCGGCTGGAAGGGCAAAACGTGTAAATATGTGTAAAACATATGCTGGAATAGTTGGCGATTCATTCCGCTGTGGCGACCCCTGATAAATATGGGAGTAAGCTGAAGGAAAATGAATGAATGAAATATATATTATATAATATTAGCATAAAACATGTCAAATATATATATATTTTTTTTATTTCTTTGATGAACAGAACATTTACAACAGCATTTATTTGACATAAAATCTTTTGTAAGTGTATATAATATATTTTCTGTTACTTTGGAGGTATTAATCTTCCTTTAAAAAAGCTGTATGTTAGTGTATGAATATAACATTGAACATAATATTAAATATATTCATTAATATTAAAGAACTACAGGTGATGTTAACTTACAGTATATGAATATAAAGGCTTTTGCAAATTCAGCACAAGACAGGATATAGAGATGGAGACCTAGATAAACATGTTAAGAACAGTTTTCACGGAGTACTAGAAACACATACCACAGCCGTGTTTAGGCATGTATGCCGTCAGTAAAAACAGCACAAAGACAGAGACTGGAAAACAGATCACCCTGAAGAAAGTTGTTTTCAGCAACCCATGTAAATAACTCATAATTAATGTAAATAAATCTGTTAAACAAATGTCGCTTTTAGTATCATACATGAAGTAGCCTATGAGTTTTGCAAATGTATGAATAATTAAATCCATGCAAAACCTTTAACAGAAGCATCAATCACACATATAATGACAAAAAACATTATTAGCGCAATATGAATAATTACTTTAGCATTATATATATTTATGTATATGCTATATATATCCTAAACATCAGCACTAAATATGTTTTGGCCTAATGTACACTGAAAAAAAAGATTCATAAGATTTACTACATTTGTAAGGTAAATGGTTGCAAACAATTTATATGGGCTGAATTTAATCAAACATACTACATTTAATTGGTTTAAATTCAACCCATATAAATATTTAACAAAATAAATAAATCTATCTATCTATCTTGTTTCAGTGTAAACAAAGTCAATTAAGGACGTTTAGAAAATATAATCTTTAAATAAAAAAATCAAAAACAATATTCAAACAATCAATGAAATGGCTGGCTCACATTGAGGTATTTGTTCTGACAGTAGTCGGCCACCTTGTGCAGATTGCTGTGGTTGTCGAGAAGAGCTTTTCTTGCGGTCGGAGCATCTTGGAGGATTTTGTCTATGTGTTCTTTACAGTTGTAGTCTCTCATTGTGCAGGTCTGCAGTGGATGTTCAGTGCTGCTGGTTATGGCTTCTCTCTGTAAGATTAAAGGTGAACTATAGTGAGAGAATGAAGTGTAGATGACAGGCTCTAACATGCTGAGAGAGTGGGTGTGTCTATCTGTGTATACAGTACTCCAGTTCAGATCTATCTATCTATCTATCTATCTATCTATCTATCTATCTATCTATC
>CAIGQV010019950.1:4267773-4291538 GCA_903798115.1 Danio jaintianensis | reverse complement strand
CAACAAACCAATCAATCAATCAATCAACCAATCAATCAACCAACCAATCAATCAAATAACCAACCAACCAACCAACCAACCAACCAGTTAATCAATCAACCAATTAATCAATCAATCAATCAACCAACCAACCAACCAACCAACCAACCAACCAACCAACCAATTAACCAACCAACCAGTCAATCAATCAATCAAACTTTTTAGTCAAATTAGAGTTGGCAATTAATTATCCAAATACTACATGATCCGAGTCGCTATTCATGTACATTTTATTGCTTTACGCACTCACTTTATGACAACGATTGTCTCATTTCCCTCTAATTCTAACATCACTTAATAAATTCGATCAAGCAGACACTTCTGAGACTTGGTGATCTCAGTGGAGTTGTGAAAAACAAACTTTGGCTGATAAAATCATGGAGACTCTGCCAAAAAGAATGAAAGAGCATCAGGGGAGAGACCTTTCAAGAAGACAACAAAACACCAACTGCAGAGAGATGTTTTTCCACATCGGAGTGAGTTTTTGTGCTTTTCCCCCGGCTCGGTGTTGTGCTCTTCTCTTATCTCTGCAGATTGAGTGTTGTGAGCAATCACGGCTCTGACACACTTCACAGACTTCCATTACAGCTGCAGAATTGAATTACCAGCTGAAGTCATTGTGAGCCGTGGATGGCTTCGTGACGGGGCTTCTGGGTAAAGCTCATTCATTTCTCATTCTCGGGTGTTGTTAACTTTAGCTTTATTTCAAAGTCAGACAGATGATCGAGATTTTTTCCCCCTCGTCTATACATGCAGAATTAAAATCTCTTTGAAATGCAGATTGTAAGGCTTTTTTACTTCAGCTAAAAATGTGTGTAGATGAAATGTTTTGTGGAATTATTAGAATTCAATGACTTTTTGTTATTTATTTATTTATTCCTTCAGTTTTTGTATTCAAACCTTTCATGCATCAAAAAATACTTACAAAAATACTTTGTGTGGATTTTCGATGTATGTAGGGCTGTTAAACGATTAAACTGGACAAATCACATACTGTACAAAATAAAAGTTTGCATTTACATAACAATTCTGTGTGTACTGTACTACATTTGTTATTTACACACTTGCATGTAGATTTGTACACATTTCTATATACATTTTTTTTATTTACATTTACACATACATAATATTTATAGAAATCAGAATGTAATATATAATTTTTTTAAATATATATGTATTTTTATATGAAAAAACTATATGTGTGTGTGTTTGTGTGCATTTATATATATGTTACCAGCAATGTGTGAAACCCAGCATTCTATAGAAATGTATAGAATGCCTTAAATCGAACGTCACAGTTTGAAATGATTGCTCCTTTATACATTGCCTAGGCATTCTATAGAATGCACAGTTGCCATGCGGCAAAGTATGTAACTGGCTTAACCCCACCATTTTCCCCACCATTGATGTTGGCGGTGGCGCTTGGGTCGTTGTTTGATGATGGCAATCGAAGCACGTGAGTGTTGAACATTATTGTAAGACAGCAAATTGCCGGTACGAGGTTCCACTACCACAGACAATATTGCCATAATTCTTCTCACGACGTCAGTGTATATTATCCGGCTGAGGTTCCACATACGCTCTCGTGAAATATTCGCGAAATATGAATGTGCAAGACCAAAGTGCCAAAATATGAAGTGTTTTTGTGTGAAAGAAGACAATTAAGTTCAAGTGCTTTATTTCAAATTGCTTCCACTTTTAAATATGCAATGATCAATAAAAGCTTTTGTTGTGCTCTTCTGAAACTTTGCCTAAATGATACTTCTCATTCTATATAATGCCTAGTAATTGTATAGAATGCCTAGGAAAAGTATGCAAAATCTTCACAAAAACTGATATTTCATACTTTGCCTAAAACCCTCAGGCATTCTATACATTTCCTAGGCATTCTATACAATACCGGGATTTCACACAACCAGTAACATATACATAATAAATATACTCATTCATTCATTTTCTTAGGCCCTTTATTAATCAGGGGTTGCCACAGCGGAATGAACCGCCAACTTATCCAGCATATGTTTTACACTGCGGATGCCCTTCCAGCTGCAACCCATCACTGGAAAACACCCATACACTCTCATTCACACACATACGTACACTACGGTCAATTTACCCAATTCACCTATAAAGCATGTCTTTGGACTTGTGGGGGAAACCAGAGCACCCGGAGGAAACCCAGGCAAACACAGGGAGATAGAAATACTCAGTACATATATTATGCAAATAAAGTTTGTATACGATTAGTCATGATTTATCATTAAACAGCACTAAAATGGATTGATGAAAATGTTTTCGACCCAAATCACAGTAATAACAGTATTTGTCAGATTATATTTTTATAAATGAAGTACAATCTTCAGTAAACAATTCTCATCAGTTTTGACAAAAATGACTTTGGCATCATACAGTACTTTCTTGCTCTCATTCATTTGTAAGTTTTAATTTCAAACAATTACTCATTTGTTTTGGTAAATGCAGTAATAATGTGGAAAAACTATTAACATTTAACTCTAAAAGCTAAAAAAAAATGCTAATCAGAATAAATATGGTTTTATTAGTAAGTAAGTAAGTAAGTAATGTGGATTTATATAGCGCATTTATCGTGTATGGCCATACACCCAAAGCGCTTCATAATCATGAGGGGGTCTCTCCACACCACCACCAGTGTGCAGCATCCACTTGGATGATGCGACGGCAGCCACAGGACAACGGTGCCAGTGAGCTCACCACACACCAGCTATTGGTGGAGTGGAGAGACAGTGATAGAGCCAATTCAGTGGATGGGGATGATTGGGAGGTCATGAGGGGTAAGGGCCGATGAAGGGAATTTTTGGCCAGGACACCGGGGTTACACCCCTACTCTTTACGAGAAGTGCCATTGGATTTTTAATGACCACAGAGAGTCAGGACCTCGGTTTAACGTCTCATCCGAAAGACGGCGCTCACAGACAGTATCAGAATCAGAATCAGAATCGGTTTTATTGCCAAGTGTGCTTACACACACAAGGAATTTGTTTTGGCTACAGAAGCTTCCAGTGTACATAAAGTGACAAGTGACAACACAAAATAAATATGAGGAAAAAATAAAATAAAATAAAATACGACAAACATTAAACAGAGATGCAGTTAGACAATAGAGCTCTGGATGATGAATTATTGTACAGATTTGTTATAAATATACAAGTTTTACAAGTTATAAGGTGCTGTGTACAAATGCGTAGGAGAGAGTATTGCATTGTATACTGTTATAAGGTGCAATACTTTCTCATTATAGTGTCCCCTTCACTTTACTGGGGCATTAGGACTCACACAGATCGCAGATTGAGCGCCCCCTGCTGGCCTCACTAACACCACTTCCAATTCCACTTCCACCAGCGGAATGAACCACCAACTTATCCAGCATATGTTTTATGCAGCGGATGCCCTTCCACCCACAACCGAACACTTGGAAACACTCATACACACTCTTTCACATACATGCACTACGGCCAATTTAGCTTATTCAATTCACCTATAGCGCATGTCTTTGGACTGTGGGGGAAACCGGAGCACCTGGAGGAAACCCACGTGAGCACGGGAAGAACATGCAAACTCCACACAGAAATGCCAACTGACCCAGCCGGGCCTCGAACCAGTGACCTTCCTGCTGTGAGGCGATTGTGCTACCCACTGCGCCACCGTGACGCCCTAAATATGGTTTTCAGTAAAATAAAAAAAATATCAATATCAATAATTATAATAATAATAATAATAATAATAATAATAATAATAACTGACTTGGAATGCTAACAACACCCAATTCATTATGAGGGTTAATTCATTCATTTTCTTGTCGGCTTAGTCCCTTTATTAATCTGGGGTCGCCACAGCGGAATGGACCGCCAACTTATCCAGCATATGTTTTACGCAGCGGATGCCCTTCCAGCTGCAACCCATCACTGGGAAACATTCATACACACTCATTCACACACATACACTACGGACATTTTAGCCTACCCAATTCACCTATAGCGCATGTCTTTGGACTTGTGGGGGAAACCGGAGTACCCAGAGGAAACCCACGCCAACACGAGGAGAACATGCAAACTCCACACAGAAACGCCAACTGACCCAGCCAAGGCTCGAACCAGCGACCTTCTTGCTGTGAGGCGAACGTGCTACCCACTGCGCCACCATGCAGCCCATGAGGGTTAATATATATTCATAAGTTTCTAAACTTTTGGAGCCCACATTATATTATTAGCCGACTTTCAAATGATAAACCCCTAATTTAAAGCAGCCGTTGTCATTTTTCATGCATGTGCAAATATAACAGCAGCTCCACATCCATTAGCACTTTCTGCTGCAGCTAATTGTGACTGACAGCTCATTATTCATTGAGCTGTCAACATCAGCTGAAGAAAAACAAAACAGGTCACTGCATTAAAACAAAAAAAGAATCAGCATGAGTGTGACCTACGCCCCTTAGAAATGCATTTAAAACTGAGCATTAAAGGCAAAAACAATTGAAAATGGAAAAAATCTGAAAAATCGGCCTCTCACTGAGCTAAAAACAAAACAAAAAGTATTGTCTTCAAATGTACAATGAGGATGTTTTTGTAGCAGAACTTGAGAGGAAATCCCTGCTTCCCTAATGAGGTTTAAATTGCAGGGTTGTGCTGTTTTTCTACAACAATCTCAGTCATACTGCCTCCGTATTTTACTGCTGGGCAATAATAACAGTAGATTTTGCACGTTTTAATCTCCAGGGCTGTTTTAGTTTGGTTACAAGCTTACATCATGTTCCAGTTTTAACATGTGACTTCAGAGTGTAAACAGCACATATCACATGGATAACAGAGGAACAGGACAGATACAAGGCTGTGTGTTCAGAAAAACGTGTGTAGTGTGTGTGTTTACAAACAGCACTGTCAATCGCAATTATTTGCATATTACTGATTTATTTGAATTGCATATATACGGCTGAAGTAAAATGATTAGCCCTTCTGTGATTTTCTTTTTCATATATTTCCTAAATGATGTTTAACAGAGCAAGGAATTTTTCACAGCATTTCCTATAATATTTTTTCTTCTGGAGAAAGTCTTATTTGTTTTATTTCGGATAGAATAAAAGCAGCTTTTATTAATTAAAAAAACAAACATTTTAAGGTCAATATTATTAGCCCCCTTAAGCAATATATTTTTTCGATTGTCTACAGAACAAACCATCATTATACCATGACTTGCCTATTTACCCTAGTTTACCTAATTAAGCCTTTAAATTGCATTAGAAGCTGAATACTAGCATCTTAAATACTATGACTACTATCTTAAAATATTATGTACTGACATCATGGCAAAGATAACAGAAATCTGTTATTAGAAATGAGTTATTAAAACTACTATGTTTAGAAATGTGTTGAAAAAAATCTACAAATAAATATACAGGGGGCTAATAATTCTGACTTCAACTCTATGCCTATCCATTTGGATTATGTAATTTAAAACATATGTAAAGTATATTTATCATGTTTATATTGAGCATATAAAACATTGCATAGTTCATTTGAACTATTTTCCATCTACACCAACACTTTGCTATTTGATTTAAAGGGACAGTTCACCCCAAAATTAAAATTTACTCTCTATTTACGCACCCTCAAGTGGTTCCAAATCGTCATGAGTTTCTTTTTTTCTGTTGAACACTTAAAAGATATTTTGAAGAAAGCTGAAAACCTGTAACCATTGTCTTCAATAGACGGAAAAACAAATACCATGGAAGCCAATGGTACAGGTTTCCAGCTTTTATCAATTTATAATAAACGGATGTGATGTTTTTGTGGGCATTCCTGGGTATGCCAGCTAAGACAATACTTTTTGATGAAAATTTTCTTAATATTTTTTGCAATGATTAGAAAGCATTTAAATATTATGAGTAATTTAATTCTTAATGAACTCTTGAATTTCATTCATTAATTTTCCTTCGGCTTAGTCTCTATATCAGAGGTCGCCAATGAACCGGCAACTATTCCAGCATTTGTTTTACGCAGTGGATGCCCTTCCAGCTGCAACCCAGTATTGGGAAACATCCATACACACACACACACACTCATACACTATGGACAATTTAGTTTGTTCAATTCACCTATAGCGCATGTCTTTGGACTGTGGGGGAAACCGGAGCACCAGGAGGAAACCCACGCCAACACGGGGAGAACATGCAAACTACACAGAGAAATGCCAACTGGCACAGCTGTGACTCGAACCAGCGACTTTTTGCTGTGAGACGACAGTGCTAACCAATGAGCCACTGTGCCGCCCCTTACACAATGATTCAACCCAGGCTCATTCTGAAAACGTACCTCTATATACATTTCTGGAGAGCGCCAAATACGTCCCAGGAGCTACGTTTTTTTGCAGTTTTTTTGTTTTCGCGATCCACCAGAGGCCGCTGTGTACGCTTTCTGAGATCTCAGAAAGCACCGATTGACCCAAGCCCACCCACTTCCCTAAACCCAACCGACAATTTTAAAAAAGCAATCCAGAAAAAGAAAAGCCCTCGCTTGATTTTTACCACGTTTTCAGATTTTACCACATTCTCACCCTGTTATTTACTTGCTAATTTCTTTTTTGGCTTCTGTTTTTGTCTTACCTGTTTTCTGGAACCGTTCCTCACCGGACTCGAACCCCGTCGTCGTCGTCAACTCCTCTCTGCATCTCAAGTCCACCGATGTACATGGTGAGTTAACTGGACAAACTGGTAACAGCGGGAAAACCGTCCATACAGAGGTAAGCGGTCAGCTGGTAAGCGAGAAAAGGAACGGCATTATACCGCCCCATAGCGTTCGTTTTTAAATACGTACTTCTGGCTACATAATTTGCGATCTCCAGAAACGTATATAGGGCTACGTTTTCAGAATGAGCCTATGTTTGCAATTATTACCATGTTATTTTACATTTAATTGTTCAATTTCTATATTTCAATACTGTTAGACTCCTTAGAGAATCATAAAGCACTATTTATTTAACTTTTAACTTTTTTTCTCTGTCGTTTATATATATGCTTGTAATTTATTACATTTAATGCAGATGCACTGCACAGAAAAAGGCTTGATCACCCCAGTCGATCTAATTAATGAAATCTTTCCAAATATAGCTATTCAGATCATCTGGTGAAATTATATTCATATCGCAAAATATTTATTGCAGCAAAACAAAAACCACTGAGCCACCGTGCCGCCCCACATTTAACATTTTGCTTAGGAAATTCTAGTTATCCTTGACATTTAATATTACAATTTTACCACACCAAAAAGTCTTTTTTTACAGTGTATATTCAATTTTAGACAATGCTAAACCATTGATTTTACTTAAAAATCTATATTTGGTAAAATAATGAAAACATCTGTTATTGTGACCAATTGTCATTTTCAGGGGAAAACATCTCTCATTCATTCATTCATTTTCTTTTTGGCTTAGTCCCTTTATTAATCTGGGGTCGCCACAGTGGAATAACCCGCCAACTTATCCAGCATATGTTTTATGCAGTGGATGCCCTTCCAGCTGCAACCCATCACTGGGAAACGGGAAAACATCTCTAAATGACAATACTTACATTTCAAAGAAAGTTTACCAGACCGAATAAAACAAATCTCACAATTTTACTCAAACACATACATAAAAAATCCCGTAAATCCAGAGAATTTTCAAGTGGTCTCTTAATTGTTTTTCCACAGCCGTATTTATGCAATGTAATTAAACCAATTTATTTATTTTTTGCTGTGTAAATATATAATGTAATGTGTATTTATATAGCGCATTTATTGTGTATGGCCATACACCCAAAGCGCTTCACAATCATGAGGAGGGGTCTCTCCACACCACCACCAGTGTGCAGCATCCATTTGGATGTTGCGACGGCAGCCACAGGACAACGACGCCAGTGCGCTCACCACACTCTAGCTACTGGTGGAGTGGAGAGACAGTGATAGAGTCAATTCGGTGGATGGGGATGATTGGGAGGCCATGATGGGTAAGGGCCGATGGAGATTATTTGGCCAGGACACCACCCCTACTCTTTTACGAGAAGTGCCATGGGATTTTTAATGACCACAGCAAGTCAGGACCTCGTCATCCGAAGGACAGCGCTCACTGACAGTATAGTGTCCCCTTCACTTTACTGGGGCATAGGACTCACACAGATCGCAGGTTGAGTGTCCCCTGCTGGCCTCACTAACACCACTTCCAACAGCTACCTAGTTTTCCCAAGTGGTCTCCCATCCAGGTACTGACCAGGCTCAGCCCTGCTTAGCTTCAGTGAGTAACCGGTCTTGGGCTGCAGGGTTATATGGCTGTGAATTTAATATGGAAGACAAATTGTGGAAAACAAAACTTGTAGCTACACTGTTAATTTTTGTAAATTACACAGTATTTAACTGTAATATAACAGTTTTAAAGTTGCATTGTGAAAATTACTGTATATTTTACATTAAAGACATAATACAGCAAGATAAATGGTGCTGTAAATGTAAATACAGTACTTTTGCTGTAATTGATTTACAGTAAGTTACTGGTGAACTGCTGCCAGTAAGTTACTGTAGATTCTATGGAAATTGTTAATAGTATATCTGTTACACATATTCATTATCTTATTAAATTACGAGCATAGTTAATATATAATAAATATATTTCTGAATTTAACTTGTAAGATAATGTTTATCCTTTTCATTTCGTTCTATCCTGACTCAATAGATATTTAGATGTCATTTGTTCATCAACAATGGCAGCCTTCTACAATGATTAGCCCTTCAGTGACATGATAAATGCAATTATTATATACTTCTGCTAAATAATAAGCTGGGATATAGCTTAGATACAAATGTTATTTGAGGATGTCAGCTATCATCTTTATCATGTAACTCTCAGCCTTTACCTTTGAATGTGATAGTTTATCAGCAGTTAAGAGTTAGCAGAATTGCAGTCGGTCAATAAAAACAAAGAGGTGGAAGTTTAGCAATGCGGCGGTTATCAGAAGAACTCACTGTCAGCATGGCAGGAGTCTTTTATGCTGATAATATAGAGGCCATTTCAGCATATTCATCAAGGGTTATTTACTACAACAGAAATGCACCTGTTTATAAAGCAAGAAAACATTGAGAATTAGAAGATTTGTGTAACTAGAAACCACCGCTTCACAAAACCGTCCACTGAGTTGTAGATTTTGAAACAATACTTCATATTTTTTTACTGCTACTTAAACTTTAAAAACCACAAGTAATCGAATGATACAGTAAAACAAACGCAATTTACATTGGTGAAAAAAAGACAGTGTAGCTATTTAAATTAATAACATTTAGGATTAAGGTTTGTTTAAAGTTAAATGCATATCTCACTTTTATCCCAAAATATCCCTAATTGTTTTCTTTATTCTCTACTTCCACCTGGGGATACTCATTCCGAGGTCCCTAGAGACTATGCAGCGCCATTGATGCGATCCAAGGCCGGTGAAGAAATGATCCCAAGGTATCCATAATCTTGGACCAGGTCGTATCCCGAGCTGATGCTGTGGTCGTCATGGAAAAATGGAGTGCATGAGACTGATTCCTGAATGACCACTGTGATAAACGAGTCCCCACATTGATCCTGCGGGCCAACCTGACCGCCTGCCGGTTCCCTACTCACACCTGCAGCTTCTCCACGATGGATGTCCAGCTTCTTCAGCCTCCAGCGCCTAGACTGCAGCTCTGAACAGGAAGTTTGGCCAGATGAAAATGGTCATGCCTAACAGAGCCTAGTTTCTCTCGAGGTTTTTTTTTCCCTTCACTTCATCAATTGGTTAAGTTTTTTTTCCTCGCCACTGTCGCCTCTGGCTTGCTCGGATCGGGACTTGTGGAGCTGTGCTTCGGTGGATTTGCTCTACAGTGTTTGAGCTTTCAGCAGTGAAATTTAAACCAGACTGAACTAAACTAAACTGAACTTCAACTCTGAAATCTGGACTTTACTAGAACTATGTTAAGCTGCTTTGACACAATCTACATTGTGAAAAGCGCTATATAAATAAACTTGACTTGACTTGACTTGAATTGAGGAAACACAAATGTTCTATCCGAAATTGCCCCCAATACTCTTAAATAACACTCAGAAATTTCATTTAGGTGTACCCTTAGTGTTTTAAAACACTTGCTGTAGACATTTGGTTTTCATGTAATCTTTTTGTTTTTAATATTAATTTCTTATTTCATATTCATTTTCCCTTTCAGAAGCGAAAGCTGCAAAAAATACATTTCCTATGTCCTTCTTCTGGCAGTACGGTGGCGCAGTGGGTAGCACGATCGCCTCACAGAAAGAAGGTCGCTGGTTCGAGCCTTGGCTGGGTCAGTTGGCATTTCTGTGTGGAGTTTGCATGTTCTCCCTGTGTTGGCGTGGGTTTCCTCCTGGTGCTCCCCACAGTCCAAAGACATGAGCTATAGGTGAACTGGATGAACTAAATTGGCTGAGTGTATGAGTGTGTGTGTGTGAATGTGAGAGTGTATGGGTGTTTCCCAGTACTGGGTTGTGGCTGGAAGGGCATCCGCTGCGTAAAACATATGCTTGAATAGTTGGCGGTTCATTCATGTGGCGACCTCTGATAAATAAGGGACTAAGCTGATGGAAAATAAATTAATGAATGTTCAGTTTCTTACATAGACAGATGCATTGTTTTGCTTCATAAGACCTCAGTTTGTCACCAGGTGTCATAGATGTTTTTTGTTTTTATGCCAGCAGCCATTGACGTCAATTTTATGAATCACAAAAGATCACAGGTTGAGCTAAAAATCTTCTTGAATGTATACTGAATAACAAAATGGTCACCTATGTGAATAAACTGACAATAACTGTTTGTGTGAACTGTCCCTTTAAGAAGTCAAAATTCATCCTCTGAAACCACTTTGAAATCGGACATTTATGAATTACAACCAAATAAGTTTGCCTGTTTTGAAGTCCATTTTCACATCTACGCTCCTAAAAATAAAAGTTTTTTACATGCCATTAATAGATCCTAGAAGAACCTTTACTTTGCATAGAACCTTTTCATTTCAGTTTTTTACTGCGAACAAAAGTTCTTTAGATTATTTAACACTAACACAAAAATGGTTCTTTGAACAAGTGTTCACTACACTGTTAAAAGTAAATCCATTAATTAACAGTTTCCGTATTTTGTTATTCAAGTGATTTCCATTTATTTATGGTTGTGAATTGCATTATGGGATGTTGATCTCAGCTCTGTTGACTCTTGATGTTTAAAATTCAACTCTACAGACTTTTATTGACATTAGTTTGAAATAATATAATGCATAAGAAATAATATATAGAGAAATAAGTCTGTAAAATAACAGAAAATGCATTGGCAGTTTATTACATGGTTTTTGTAGCATAATGTACAACACCAGCCCAGACAATAAATCACTTTAAACTACTAAAAATGTTAATAAAAGTCACTTTTTTTTTTTACTTTTCAAGATTAGAAGTTGTTGGAAAAAAGAACAAAGTCCCAAAATGCAATTCTAAAGCATAAATAAATAGGGAAAAATAAATAAAAACATGAGTCTACACAAAATATGGAAAACTTGTAATTTACGGATAATTTTTCATATTGTAAAGGGTTCAAAAAATGCATTAGAGAACCAAAAATGGTTCTTCTATAGCTTCAAAAACCGTTATTAGGAACTTTTTTTTTAAAGAGTGTACTTTCGAAGAGGAGGTAAAAGTTTAAGGTTTAATTAATTTTATAATAACTGAACAGTTTGTACAATGTTCATAGTACTAGCTGCAGAAAATTTAGCCTATTCACTGACTTTTTTTTTTGCAGTTCGAGTAAATCCACATAATATTACTTTAAGTGCCTTCAAAAGGCAACTTTGTTAAACATGAAACATCAGTGTAAGCTGACAGA
Organism: Danio jaintianensis; assembly: GCA_903798115.1. NCBI lineage: Eukaryota > Metazoa > Chordata > Actinopteri > Cypriniformes > Danionidae > Danio > Danio jaintianensis. Next base: position 4,279,585 of record CAIGQV010019950.1, on the reverse strand, counting down.
AAGGAGTGAGTGTTTATTTGCTGTGTGTTTAACTTGCCAAGTGTCCTTGGCACAAGATATTTCGGACTCTCTAAAGGACCACGCTGTTCTTCATTTTTCACAGCTTTTGATTTCCTGGACCAAAAAATGCATAACTGGGGTCTTGTGGAGCAGATTTTTTGGGAGCGGACAGTCGTTAGTTCAGTCAGTGAAGAACCTTGGACATGGTCATGACACCATAAGCTGCCCTAAGCCAACCTCTCAAAAAAAAAGAAAAAACAGCGCATAAATTCCAGGAGGATGGCATTGTTTGCTCAAGGATTATGGACAGAATCTGCAGCGCGTTCAGCTGCATGTGTGATAATGCCACCTCGACATTCCCAACACAAGGAGATCTGTTCTCTGACTCACATTTGACGTTGAACACCCGACTGCATTACACAATCTTTGATTCTTTCTCAATTTCCTGCATGTACTTCAATACACTGTAATGTTTAAATTACATTTGTTACAGATGACTGGTTATTTGAAGTGGTTTCCACATTATCATGACAAAATCTCAGACTGTGCTGAAGCGTTTCGCAAATGTATAATCATTTATCATTGCTTGACATCGCAGCCTGTCATTATTATTGTAAAATGTAGTCAAACGTGGAAAAAGTGACACTGCTGGATTTAAATACTCAACTGTACAAATGCAAATGCAGAAAAACGCACCATCGTTCACTTAAAAGAAAAATATTTTTGCTAAATTGTTGCAAACAATTTATATGGGCTGAATTTAAACAAACAAATTAAATTTACTAATGTTCAACTTAATTTGTTTGTAAATTCAGCCCATATAAATTGTTTGCATTTAAAAAATTTAAATTAAATTAAATATTTTTTTTTTTATTAAAAAGTAAAAATCATTTACAAAAATGTCTTCTTGGAGGTGGTCACATTCAAAGAAGTAGCTAGTTAAGTCAAAACTGGCAAAAAAAATAAATCACAAACACATTTTTAAACTTAAACAGTTAATAACAAACTTCCTCATGTTTTCTTTTTAACTTTTCTGAGCTGACAGACACAACAGAAACCTACACTGTAAAAAATGCTGGGCTCCACACAATCCATTTGTGTTGGGACAACATGAAGGAATTAAGCTAACTTACTAGTTTTTACAAATTTAAAGGTCCTGTTTGTTTTCGACTCTTCTAAAGCATAAAAAGCAGATATTTAAGAAACATGCTAAGTGAACATTCTTGTTTATCTGAAAACCAATGCTGAAGTCAGATATTCTGCTTCGAAAATGTTTGTTACGTGCCAGAACTTCTGTCTTTGTTTTTGTTTTTTTAACCTGCCCAATGCCAGTTTAGCCAATTATATTTCAGCACCCCGGGTTGCCTTGATGGAAAACAGTATATTTCATTCATTCATTCAAAAAGGCTCTCAAAGTATGTGTTCATGACCGAAATGCGACCTCCGGTGGACAGTAGCAGCCTCCGAAATGAGACGCAGATTCAGAGTTCCACTTGAGGTATAAATATTAGGAACGCACACATTAGGTGAGCAGGTTACATTGTAACCTCGTGTTCTAACAACACGCTACGTGATGAGATTTGCAGTGATAAGCAATTTGGCTGTTTGCACCAGACAAAACACGACAGAAATTTAAATACAGCCATTCAGAAGCACAGAATATGCACTCACTCACAAAATGGTAAGGTTTATGATCTAATTAATACATATTAAACCTCTTTAACTTTATTAAATGTAGATGCTGAATCATTGATATGTGTTGGCTTGCACTGAGTCACAGTTCTAAAGTTCAATTTCAAATGGTTTATTTCATTTTCAAGATCTGAGGTGAACTATCTGCTGCTGCTTTCAGTAGTATGGCAATAAATATAATGTGAAATGGTATTTAAACTCACATTATTAGCATTTTATACTGACTAAAGCACATGTGGTGTACCTGAGGTGATCATTGTCATAGTTTTCTGTTGTTCAGCTGCAAGAAATTGAAGCTGTTTCTAAAATATACATTTCAGGTGTTGGTTAGGACAAAAACTCCTTTTAATATGTAAATAATCCTTCTATCGTGTGCCGTTGCTTTTATTTCGAACACGATTTAAATCAGCCTTAAATCAACCTTTAGGCTCGACAGTCAGGCACACTCCTGTTGGTCCTCAATCTGGCAACCTGCGCTTGCATGTGTTTTGATTCAGGAATGCAATACCTCGTTCAACCACTGGGTGTCAAACTTACATACTGCACCTTTAAGTGGATTGAACATAAAACAATCAAGTTGCCCCAAAAATCTCAAGAATTGTGTTTCTTCAGCTCATTTTAAATAAGTAGTTTGAACAAGCAGCAGGTATAATTGTTTGAGTGTAACTAAATTTAAAAAAGTCGATAAAAAAAGTAAAGTTTTCATACAATGTCACCTTTGAAGTAAAACAGTGATCCACAACCTTTTTATCACCGCACACGCTTGATAACGCTAGACAAATTAAAAAATTTTTTATTGGGGGTGGGTGTGGGTGGTGGGGAGTTGGGTAAGATTGCAAAACATTGGTGTAACATTCATTCATTCATTCATTTTCTTTTCGGCTTAGTCCCTTTATTAATCTAGGGTCGCCACAGCGGGATGAACCGCCAACTTATCCAGCATATGTTTTACGCAGCGGATGCCCTTCCAGCTGCAACCCATCACTGGGAAACATTCATACACACTCATTCACACACATACACTACGGACAATTTGTTTTTGTTTTTTTAGCTTACCCAATTCACCTATACCGCATGTCTTTGGACTTGTGGGGGAAACCGGAGCACCCAGAGGAAACCCACGCAAACACGGGGAGAACATGCAAACTCCACACAGAAATGCCAACTGACCCAGCCGAGGCTCGAACCAGCGACCTTCTTGCTGTGAGGCGAACGTGCTACCCACTGCGCCACCGCGTCGCCCTTGGTGTACCATAATACAAGTTTTATTAATGGAAAACATTAAAAAAAACACTGCAGTATTTGGGTGCTCAGTGTTTGTCTGAGATAATTAGTCTACTGAAATGTGTATATTCTATACAAAATATGAAGCTAATCTGTCAGTTCTTGTCACGTGACTCGCAGTGTGCTCGTGGCATTCTGAAAAGTTGAGATATTTTGACCTAAGTGCACCTGGAAGGAAATAGGTACACATCCATTGGAAATAACGAACTTGCGCGCGGAAAAGACGTGATATGTGAACAAGGCTGCCGTTATTTGTGATTTACAACAGTTGATCTTCTTGCACAGACATGCTGGATTCACCTGATTTATTGACAAAAGGGTTGCGGATCCATTCCTTGGCTGTTCCTTCACTGGGCCTTTTCCCCTTGGCAAATACGCCTGTTTCTTACTCATTTTGCTAGCTTGTGGGTTACATTTTGCCGCTCAAGTGACCGAGATGTATACGGTCATTTTTCAATATAAAAGATGTTTCAAAATAAAAGAATGTTCAGATTCAGATAATAAATAAAACGGAAATAATTAATGATTCCAATTGATCCAGGGGGGTTGGGGACCACTGAAGTAAAAGACTGAAATTGTATTTTCTTATGAAACACGAATTCTAATAATCTTTATTTTATTTTCAACTTTAAAAAGTAGTGCTAACTGACCCGTATTAACTATTTAAGCCCTGACCCTTCAGCCTAGATAGAAAAAATCTTCATGGTTCATTGCCAAGATGACTCTCCTTATGGGGCTCTGCTATAGTGGACCACAGGAACAGGTCTCAGTTTGTATAAAGATTAAAATACTTGACATTCTCTATTCTAAGAAAAGGCTCTTTATCCAACCTCGCAAATGTAATCATGAGGGTTTGCAGCAGAAGAAGCTGTTTAAACTGCATCCAAACTGTTTCTCTAAAACATGATTTTAAGATTTCCCTCCTTAGCGAGCAGAAAGCAGTATTTCCCTTTTCTCCAAACAATGACTGATTGAACAGTGAATTGGAGAGCTGGAGTTTGGCAGCTGTGCTTTATACTGTAAAGCTTCAGTCCACCAGAACAACAACACTGCAGTAATGTTGATGTCTTTAGAGGAAAAAAACAAACCATGCATATTTACATTATCGCAGGAAGTATAATACAAGGTAGGGCTGCACGAAACTGGAAAAATCGGACATTGCGATATTTTGTTTTCCTGCGATATATATTACGATATTAATATAATTTCACCAGATGATCTGAATAGCTATATTTGGAAAGATTTCATTAATTAGATCGACTGGGGTGATCAAGCCTTTTTCTATGCAGTGCATCTGCATTAAATGTAATAAATTACAAGCATATATATAAACGACAGAGAAAAAAGGTTAAAAGTTAAATAAATAGTGCTTTATGATTCTCTAAGGAGTCTAACAGTATTGAAATATAGAAATTGAACAACTGAAAGTAAAATAACATGGTTATCCTTGTGTAAGGGGCGGCATGGTGGCTCATGGTTAGCACTGTCCCAGCTGGCATTTCTGTGTGGAGTTTGCATGTTCTCCCTGTGTTGGCGTGGGTTTCCTCCGGGTGCTCCGGTTTCCCCCACAGTCCAGACATGTGCTATAGGTGAAATGTGTAAACAAAATTAACCGTAGTGTGTGTGTGTGAATGCGAGAGTGTATGGGTGTTTCCCAGTACTGGGTTGTGGCTGGAAGGGCATCTGCTGCGTAAAACATATGCTCGTAAAACACATTGGCGGTTCATTCCGCTATGGCGACCCCTGATAAATGAGGGACTAAGCCGAAGGAAAATAACTGAATGAATGAATGTTCATTTTATTTCAACTAACAAAAATACATTCAATTTGATAGTTTTAATTGTAGTTAAAGCTGTAGTACCAAACATTTTAATTTACTCACTATTTACTCACCCTCAAGTGGTTCTAAACCTTTAAGAGTTTCTTTCTTCTGCTGAATACAAAAGAAGATATTTGGAAAAAGCTGAAAACCTGTAACCATTGACTTCCATAGTAGAAAAAACAAATAGTGAAGTCAGTTTTGACAAGTCAATGGTTACAGGTTTCCAACATTTTTCAAAATATCTTCTTTTGTGTTTAACAGAAAAAAGAAGTCAACGTTTTAAAACAAGTGAAGGGTGAGTAAATAATGACTTTGAATGAATTTAAAATTTTGGGGTGAACTATCCCTTTTATTACACTCCTGAAACCAGATTAGACTCAGAGGATCTCACAGCTGTCTTGAATGATTTTTCAGTCAATAAGTATCAGGTGTCCAAGAGGAGCTGAGAGAGACTGACAGGTAAAGAGAGAGAGAGGAAGGGGATTGGAGAGAGTAGGAGTGAGTGAGTGAGTGAGAGAGAAAGAGAGGAACTGTGTGTCTCCTCTGAGAGAGAGAGAGAGAGAGAGAGAGAGAGAGAGAGAGAGAGAGAGAGAGAGAGAGAGAGAGAGAGAGAGAGAGAGAGAGAGGGGAGTGGGCTCGGTTAAACTGACACTTAAAAGAGCTGCCTGTGATCATTCAGTGGCTGAGGAACAGAGGGTAAAGGGAGAGCAGGACACCGATAGGAAAGCAGGAGCATCCAGCAGTGAACGTGTCCAGACGGCTCCTCCGGAAACTTTTAACCCAGCACTCGGCGTCTCATCGGCGGTCCATCATGCTGCGTGTGGTGGTGCTGCTGACTCTCATCAGCTGGAGCGCGGCTCTGAAACCCGAGTGGATGCCGGGGAATTATCCTGCCACAGAACAAGGGGCAGAGAGGTTTGTGAGCGACTACAACTCCACCGCTGAGGAGGTGCTTTACTTCAGCACAGAGGCCAGCTGGAACTACAACACTAACCTGACTGATCACAATTCACAACTGCAGGTACTGTAGACGCGCGCGCGCGCGCGTGTGTGCGTGTGTGTGTGTGTGTGTGTGTGTGTGCGTGCGTGCGTGCGTGTGTGTGTGTGTGTGTGTTTTTTACACTCGGAAACATTGTTTACACAGTGAAATTTAAACCACACTGAACTAAACTAAACTGAACTTCAACTCTGAAATCTGGACTTTACTAGAACTATGTTAAGCTGCTTTGACACAATCTACATTGTGAAAAGCGCTATATAAATAAACTTGCACTTGACTTGACTGTTAAAAAAAGGTCATGATTTTAACAATAAAAAAACTAAAAATGCTCCAGTAAAAATTTGACAGTAGATGTGTGTGTGTACACGCACTTTACACTCAGAAACATTGTTTATGCTGTAAAAAAAAACTAAAAATGTTCCAGTAAAATTTGTGTGTGTTACACTCAAAAACATTGCTTGCACTGTAAAAAACGGTCATGATTTTGACGATAAAAAACTAAAAATGCTCCAGTAAAAATCTGACTGTAGACGTGTGTGTGTGTGTGTGTGTGTGTGTGTGCACTTTATATTGACACTCAGAAATATTGCGTACACTGTAAAAAAAGGGTGAGGATTTTGACGATAAAAAACTAAAAATGCACCAGTAAAAATCTGACTGTAGACGTGTGTGTTTTTTACACTCAGAAACATTGCTTACACTGTAAAATAAAAAGGATCATGATTTTAACAATAAAAAAACTAAAAATCTGTAATCAGGTTAGCAGTAACCTGCAGTCCTTGATATATACGCTGAATAACTGTAAACTGGCTGTAAATCATATGTAAATTCCCAGAAAACACTCACTTTTTTTTTTTTTCATCAGTTACTTGCGCTCAAAAAATGATGTTTGCTGTTTGTTCAAACTACTTAATTAAAATGAGCTAAAACAACACAATGGTTTTTTTTTTGGTTTTTTTTGGGGGATGACTCAATTGTTTTATGTTCAATCCACTTAAAATTGTAAAAAACGAATAAGTGAACTAAATTCCTTCATGTTGCCCAACACAAATCAATTGTGTGGAACCCAGCATTTTTTACAATGTACATTAGATTTTTATATTACATCTAATGTTGATAAACGATGTGTATTGCATTAATTTAGTATAGCACGTTACCATTATGATGCTCCGTAATTATTGGTATGTTCATTCAGTATATGTTGCTTGTGAGAAAGTTTGTGATGAGCTTTAGTTCATTATGTTGTTTTTTCCTCACCACATGCTTATGGTTGTGTTTTTGTCTGTGGAACGCAGTTACGTTGTGTAGGTGTTTGTACTTCAAAATATTGGTGTACAAAATATGGTAATTTATTGTAAAATGTAGAAATTTCCTACCATATTTTAGCAGTCTGTGTAACAAAGTGGCGGCACGGTGGCTCAGTGGTTAGCACTGTCGCCTCACAGCAAGAAGGTCGCTGGTTTGAGTCCCGGGTCAGTTGGCATTTCTGTGTGGAGTTTGCATGTTCTCCCTGTTGGCGTGGGTTTCCTCCTCAGTCCAAAGACATGCGCTATAGGTGAACTGGATAAACAAAATTGGCCGTAGTGTGTGTGAATGTGAGATTGTACGGGTGTTTCCCAGTACTGGGTTGCGGCTGGAAGGCCATCCACTGTGTAAAACATATGCTGGAATAGTTGGTGGTTCATTACTCTTTGGCGACCCCTCATAAATAAGGGACTAAGCCGAAGGAAAATGAATGACTGAATGTGTAACAAAGCTATGATGTGTAGATGTTAGTACCTCAAATCATTGGTGTATAACACTGTAAAATAATCAAATACAGTAGATTTTCATTAACCCTAGCTTTCGTTTTTTTTTTTTTTACCATAAATGTTAGGGAGTTTTTACATTACTCATGTAACATAACTCACAACTGACTTCCATGTGGAATGGTTGAGTCTAGGCTGTGTGGTTTTGCATATGCGACTGATAAATCAGCCATTAAAACAGCTCTTTGGACAGCTTGTGATAACTTTACAAAACTTGACATCATTTTATATCTTCTGTGTTTATTAGGATTATAGTTTTATATGACTCTTGTAAAGTTTGGATGAGGGGAAGATTGAGTAACATTCTGCAGAAGTCTAACTGGACATGACTAATCATTGCAAAACTCATTTCATTGCTCATTCACAGACGTAATATTCTCAAAATAGATGAGAGCATGAGAGAATTGTTGCCACATTGCAGTGGTTTGAGGCAGGGAGAAGTTCTACACGCAGCAGGTGGTTATTAATATACAAAGAAAGGAAATCCAAGGATTCCCAGTGATCCTAAAGGTAAAAGCACACGTACTGTAGCAGCTTTGTATTCAAAAACAATGAATGCCTACTCAATGAACAAACAAAGAGCTATATATATATATATAACACACACTGACAGACAAAGGTGTAATGAGAATCTACATAAACAAAAAAGTATTTGTAGTAGAAATTAAAAATAAAACAGAAGCTAAACCGCGTCACGGTGGCGCAGTGAGTAGCACGTTCGCCTCACAGCAAGAAGGTCGCTGGTTCGAGCCTCGGCTGGGTCAGTTGGCATTTCTGTGTGGAGTTTGCATGTTCTCCCCGTGTTGGCGTGGGTTTCCTCCGGGTGCTCCGGTTTCCCCCACAAGTCCAAAAACATGTGGTATAGGTAAACTGGGTAGGCTAAATTGTCCGTAGTGTATGTGTGTGTGGATGTTTCCCAGTGATGGGTTGCAGCTGGAAGGGCATCCGCTGCGTAAAACAAATGCTGGATAAGTTGGCGGTTCATTCCGTTGTGGCGACCCCGGATTAATAAAGGGACTAAGCCGAAAAGAAAATGAATGAATGACAGAAGCTAAACCGAACAAGATGGGACAGGTTGATATATAAAAGCTGTCAGGGAGAAACAACTGAAAATGAGATGGTAAAATGCTATTTGGGATTTACTTTATTTCAAAGAATAACGGTCTCGCCAACACAATCTCATGGCGATTCACAAATATTTGAGGTTTTAGTGGATTAATGGCTATTTGTGTCTTATTTGATTCCAGTGATGGTTTATGCGTGGATCTGGATGTTTGGTTTTTAAATTACGCTTTTTTTTTCTGAATGTTCTGAAAATATTTACAATTATTAACATACAGATTAGTCAATAACCAGTAAATGGTGAATTTGTGGATTTTTTTTTATTTTACTTTTTTTTACTTTTTTTTTTTATTTAAAATTTAGGGTGACACAGTGGCCTAGTGGTTAGCCTCACAGCAAGAAGTTCACTGGTTCGAGTCTGGTTCGGCTGGGTCAGTTGGAATTTCTGTGTGGAGTTTGCATGTTCTCCCCGTGTTGGCGTGGGTTACCCCTGGGTGCTCTGGTTTCCCTCACAGTCCAAAGACATGCGCTATAGGTGAATTGACCTAATACAACTAAATTGGCTGTAGTGTGTGTGTGTGTGTGTGTGTGTGTATATGAGTGTGTATGGGTGTTTCCCAGTACTGGGTTACAACTGGAAGGGGATATGCTGTGTAAAACATATGCTGCATAACTTGGCGGTTCATCCCGCTGTGGTGACCCCAGATGAATAAAGGGACTAAGCCGAAGGAAAATGAATGAATGAATGAATGAATGAATGAATGAATGTATAAAATGTTGTACAAATTAATACAAAATTTTAATTGTTATATAAATTCAATTCAACAATCTGTTTTCAATGTTGGATATTTTGCACTACCTACTGCAAATTTACAAAAAAACCTTACATATACATACATGCACATTAAAATGTACTTGGTGGCCAAAATCCAACATTGATTTCAGTACATTAAAAATAAATCTAATAAAAAAAATTGTAAACTACATTAACATCAACTAGCATTAAAATACTGACTAAAACTAAAAATATACTAAACCATTTGTCAAACAATTAATACATTACATTTATAATGCATTACATTTAAAATGTATTAATCTTTGTTACTTATAAAATACTGTAATATATACAGTCATGGCCAAAATTGTTGGCACCCTGAAAATCTTTCCAGAAAATCAAGTATTTCTAACAGAAAAGTATTGCATTAACACATGTTTTGCTGTACACATGTTTATTCCCTTTGTGTGTATTGGAACGAAACAAAAAAGCTAATTTAAAAAAGCATAATGTCACACAAAACTCCAAAAATGGGCTGGACAAAATTATTGGCACCTCTAGCTTAATATTTGGTTGCACACCCTTTGGAAAAAATAACTGAAATCAGAATTTAAAGGAGCATTACATGCTTGAAACAATATTATTTATTTACATTATTTGAAAGGGTGCCAATAATTTTGTCCAGCCCATTTTTGGAGTTTTGAGTGACATTTTTCCAATACACACAAAGGGAACAAACATGTGTATAGCAAAACATTTCTGTGAGAAATACTTGATTTTTCTGGAAAAATTTCAGGGGTGCCAACAATTTTGGCCGTGACTGTAAATCATGTTAGTTCATGCAAATAAATAAATAAAAATCTCTAATATCAGCCAATAATCAGTGGTACAGAAATATTGTGTGTCACAGTGTGAGCCAGGCAAAAAGTAAAGCTTATGACGTCTCAGCATACTGAAAAAAAAAACTGCTTACCAAATCAGCAGAAGTTGATGTACTGTAGACTGCTTACCAAACACAGACACACACGCGCACACACACTCCTCCTTCAGACAGCTGTCTCAACAGCGTTTCACAGCTGTCTCAACACTCACTCACAGCTTTCCAATGGGTGCTGGCACCGCAAACATGCTCAACCTACATCTAACCCAGAAAGAGCTGATGGAGAGCTGGGCAGAACCTGAGCAGTGCCCGGTGTGATGTCTATTATTTCAGACACATCAAACGAGCTGATCAAAGCTTTGGTTTGGGGAATCTCTATCGGCGGGTGTGAGCGAGTCTCAGTCTGACTGTGTGTGTGAACAGAAAGCAGCGTCCAATCAAAGCAACACACCTGTCGCACTCATTCCACAGACAGCAGAAGCTTGTAGTTGCTGGAGCACATATTTTAGATTTCGCAGTCATCACGACCAGCGGACGGCGCATTCAACAGATGGTTGATGTCGGTTTTAATGATAATTTAGCATGTGCTGATGTTGATGACTGAAGCATCTCAGACTTTAGGTTATCTGCAGGTTTCTTAGAGTTATTTAAGACCTTTTTAATACCACACAGAGTGAAATTTAAGACATTACATTAATTTAAAAAACAAATACATAAATTACATTTTAAGGCGTTTAACTCATGGCATTAATAAGATGGTGTCACTTTCACTCTGTGGAAAAAGTTCAGGAATCAGCACCAATGACACGTTATATATGTGGCTGTGAGTCTGCTATGACAACACTGCGTGCAGGCAAAGTCCCTTTAAGGCAAGTCATTTCATTCAGCGGATGCCCTTCCAGCTGCAACCCATCACTGGGAAACATCCATTTTTACACACACACTTATTCACACACATACACCTCGGACAATTTAGCCTACCCAATTCACCTATAGCGCATGTCTTTGGACTTGTGGGGGAAACCAGAGCTCCTGGAGGAAACCCACGCGAACACGGGGAGAACATGCACACTCCACACAGAAACGCCAACTGACCCAGCCAAGGCTTGAACCAGTGACCTTCTTGCTGTGAGGTGAACATGCTACCCACTGCGCCACCGTGCAGCCCCACAAATTCATTTATATATGAATAAAATATAAATTCTACATATAAATAAAAGATATAAATTATCTGTCAGATGTTTAGGTATATATTTTGTCATGTCCAATATATATAAAACAAATTATTTTGTTAAAATATGTGTATATATATATATATGTATGTATATATGTGTGTATATATATGTATATGTATGTGTGTGTATATATATATGTATATGTGTGTATATATATGTATATGTGTGTGTATGTATGTGTATATATATATATATACACACACATATACATATATATATATATATATATATATATATATATATATATATATATA
>CAIGQV010019950.1:4210787-4251118 GCA_903798115.1 Danio jaintianensis | reverse complement strand
GGAGACTCACCCTGAATGGATCATTTGAATCAGTGAGTTATTAACTGGAGTCTTTATGAACAGATCATATGAATCAGTGAGTTGTTAACTGGAGACTCACCCTGAATGGATCATTAGAATCAATGAGTTATTAACTGGAGTCTCTATGAACAGATCATATGAATCAGTGAGTTGTTAACTGGAGTTACTCCAAACAAATAATTTGACTCAGAGTTGTTTTCTGTAGACTCACTCTGAACAGATTGTTTGAATTAGTGAGTTGTTTACTGGAGACTACCTCTGAACGGATAATTTGAATCAGTGAGTTGTTGATTTGTGAACAAATGTCAGTATAATCTGTGAACCAATTGAACAGGTTAACTGATAAAATTTAGATTGTTAACAAATTTAGATTGTTTTGGATTGTAGTGAAGCAGACGTAAACGTTTCCAAAAGAAATATACTCTGAAGTAAAGACACTTAAAATTTGTACTTAAGTACAGTAGTGAAGTGAACATAGCTACTGTTTGCCAATATTAAAGATTGACAGGGACCACATTTTCATCATAATATCTGTACGCTGAGACTAAGTGTTTGTATATTGTGATTTGAAGGAAAGTCTTGAAGGCTGGCTCTTCAGAACCTTGGACTAAGGTGCTACAAGAGGCGCTGGGCACTGACAAAATGGACGCCGGCCCCCTGATGAGCTATTTTCAGCCAGTTACCACGTGGCTGAGGGAACAGAATGAGAAAACCGGAGAGACGCTTGGCTGGCCTGATTTTAACTGGGTGCCACCAGTACCAGAGGGCTACCCTGAAGATATTGGTAAGAACGTGTGTGAATGCTATTTTTATTAGGGTTCACTAAAAAATGCTAGGTTGTTTTAACCCAATGTTGGGTCAAATATGGATAAAACCAACATTGGGTTAATTATTTTTTTAAATAAAATTTTAATGGCACTTTTTTGTCCATATTTGACACGTTTTTAGAGTTAGCAAGTTTATAACGATGATGCATTTTTAAATGAACAAACCCATAATGAACTGGAGATTGTACATCCAGCTATCAGTTATCTCAAAATAAATGTATGTAAATAATTAGACCTCATATATTGGTTCAAGTGAGTTGAAGAGTATAGAATTAAGTTATAACGGTTAATTATTACATTTAAATCTATTCATAGTAATGTATTAAAAATATGACTTTTAACCACACTGCAATTTATTAATTTTTTTTTTATATCAAAACAAATGTCTTTTTAAACTTTGATTGTAATGTCTAATGAGTTAAAGAATAGAATTTGCAGTTTACACAGCAACTAAAAAGTTGAATTTATTAGTTAAACTTCTCTTTTTGCTTCTCTGCACACACTAGTATTCAATAGTCTGGGGGTCAATTAAACTAAAATTAAATAAATTCTTTTACTAGCATCCAATTAAGCAAAAATGTACTTCCATTCACTGAAATATCCTACAAAAAAGTGCAGCACGGTTTCCACAAAATCATAATGTAAAAATCATTAATAATTACACTAATCAAAATAAAAGTTCTTTATTACTATCACTGAATCCATACACTAGACTAGAACATACTCAAAAAAAAAGATTTTTGATACATACTTGTTCAAATTACTTATTTAAAATAAGCTGAATTAATGCTATTCTTGAGGGGGTTTTTTTGGGGGGGGGGACAACTTAATAGTTTTTAAAAATTTAAGTGGAAAACAATTAAGTTAACGTTAATCGATTTGTGTTGGGACAATATGAATGAATTGCGTGGAACCAAATTTTTTTTACAGTGTACACTTTTTTTTTTTTTTTTTTACCAAAAATGGCTCTTCTGTGGCATCGCTACATTTATCTTAAAGATTGTAGATATTCACCCTTAAAAAACAAAACAAAACAAAAAAACAAAACAAAAAGGGGGTTTCTGCATGGAGCCAGATCAGTCTCAAAAATAATACATTTGCAAAAATTCATATTTACAAAATCCAATTCGTAATTTCAAAACACAATTTGTGAATTCACAAGTAAAAATCTGAAATATTTCCCCAAATTAATTGGATGTGTGCACTTACGAATTGCGTTTTGAATTTACATATTGGATTTTGTAAATGTGAATTCAATTCATGTTTATTTCTATAGCGCTTTTACAATGTAGATTGTGTCAAAGCAGCTTAACATAGAAGATTATAGTAAATTGAAACTGTGTCAGTCCAGTTTTCAGAGTTTAAGTTCAGTTTAGTTCAGTTCAGTGTGGTTTAATTTTCACTGCTGAAAGTCCAAACACTGAAGAGCAAATCCATTGATGCGCAGCTCCACAAGTCCCGAACCATGCAAGCCAGTGGCGACAGCGGCGAGGAACAAACTTCACCAATTTGCGAAAGTGAATTAAAAAAAAACTCAAGAGAAACCAGGCTCAGTTGGGCACGACCATTTCTCCTATGGCCAAACTTCTTGTGCAGAGCTACAGTCTAGGCGCCGGAGGCTGGAGAAAGTTGAATTGTGTATGAATTTTATTGTAAATGTATTATTTTTTTAAGACTGATCTGGCTCCATATTACTGCAGTGACGCCATAGAAGAACATATAATCCAAACAGAACCATAATTGAACAGCCATTTCCTGTAAAGAACCACTTTTTCTTATGGTGAAGAACATAAAGAACCTTGTGTGGAATGGATCTTTGGATTGAGAATGATTTTGTCTTTGTCAGGATTGATTCTTTTTGCAATTGTACAGTACTCCTGCCTTATAAAAGGCCTCCAAAGCCTCCCTTGAAACTCATTCTCATTTTTCCAAATCCCTCAGGTAAAATAACAGACGAGATGCAGGCCAAGCAGTTTTTAGATGAATACAACAGCACAGCCGAGGAGGTCTGGAACGCTTACACCGAGTCCTCCTGGACCTACAACACTGACATCACCGACGCCCACAAGGAGAACATGGTGAGGCCCAGACCTGTAATCTACTGTACAACACTGCTATTTCTCAGAGTCTCATGCTGTAATCTTTGGCTTTAGCTGAAAAAAAACTTGGAGATGGCCAATCACACCAAGATCTACGGACTAGAGGCCCGTAAATACGACACCAGTGACTTCCAGGACGAGTCTGTGAAGAGGATCCTGACCAAACTGAGTGACCTTGAGAGAGCTGCGCTTTCTGCAGAAGATCTAGTGGAGGTAAGACAGACGGATGTTTAATGCTCTACGTACATTTTTATCAGCTGATAAATATTTTACTCCACTGAAAGAGCAATAGTGTAAATGGGTTTTTTAGATTTAGTTTGGATTTATTGTTATTTTACCTGAGGGATTCGGAAAACATGAGAATGAGTTTTGCTCATCTTTTGATTTATTGAGGCTTTATATTTAAACATATTGAGGGAAAAAGAATCTGATGAAGACAAAATCAGTCCTAGTGTTTCATTATTATGAGCTTTATAATGAGCTGATTTAAAACTCAACACTCTTAAAAATTTCTTAATTGGCATTAGTTTGTAAAATGTTTTTCACATTCAAAGAAAATATTTTCTTTTGAATCACTGTTTACTGCAAAAAAAAAATCTGTTAATTAACAGTTTCCGTATTTTGTGGTTCACAAGTGTTCTCTGCCTATTTATGGTTGTGAATTGCATTATGGGACGTTGATCTCTGCTCTGTTGACTTTTGATGTTGAAAATTCAACTCTACAGTTTAACAAAGTGACTTTTATTGACATTTTAGTAGCCTGAAATAATATAATGTATAAGAAACAATAATATATCGAGAAATAAGTCAGTAAACTAACAGAAAAATGTACTGGCAGTTTGTTACAAGGTTTTTATAGCGTAATATACAACACCAACCCAGACAATATATCACTTTAAACTATTAAAAATGTTCATAAAAGTAACTTTTTCCCCAAACTTTTCAAGTTACAAATTGTTGGGAGAAAGATCAAGTCAAGTTTATTTATATAGTGCTTTTCACAATGTAGATTGTGTCAAAGCAGCTTAACATAGTTCTAGTAAAGTCCAGATTTCAGAGTTGAAGTTCAGTTTAGTTTAGTTCAGTGTGGTTTAAATTTCACTGCTGAAAGTTCAAACACTGTAGAGCAAATCCACCGAAGCACAGCTCCACAAGTCCCGATCCGAGCAAGCCAGTGGTGACAGTGGCGAGGAAAATAAACTTCACCAATTGACGAAGTGAAGGGAAAAAAACCCTTGAGATCAAGGTCCTATAATGCAATTCAAAAGCATAAATAAATAAAAACATGAATTACAAAATACGAAATATTTTTTACAGTGTTCAATGATTTGTTCTTTATGGAACCCAAAATAGTTCTTCTATTGTATCACTGCAAACCCCCTTTTTGGAACCTTTAGTTTGAAGGATGAATATCTCAAATCTGTAACATAATTTAGCATTTTGCAGTGATGCCATATAGAAGAAGCATTTCAGTTTTCAAAAAGAGCATTAGTGTATGTCAAAATGTATGTTCTAGTTTATGGAATCACTGATAGTAATAAAGAACTTTTATTTTTAGGAGTATAATTATTAATGTTGAAAACCATTTCATGTCTTTGGGGAAACCCAAATACACTATTTTTAAAGACTTTGTTGATTAATAGAAAGAAAAATCTATAATTACTATTCTTTAACTCATTAGTCATTATAATCAAAGGTATCGAACACTGACAAATATGTTACTCCCCTGTGAGAGCAATACTGCAAATGTTTTGTTTTTAGATTTAGTTTGGATTTGTTCGATTTTAGTGGCATTAGCAGTTGCTTACAGATCCTATTGATAGAGATTATTTTATTAGACTTAAATATGATCTTATTGTCATGTTTTTTTATGTTCATAGTACAATAATTTACTAGCATCCATGGAGACCCTGTACAGTGTAGCGACGGTCTGCAAGGACGAATCAAACTGTCTGCCTCTGGATCCAGGTGAGTTAACTGAACAAAAAATTTATAAATACTGAGACCTTTCTCAAATTATTTTCTTTGATTTACAATTAATGATTGGCACTTGCAGTCTAAGCTTTTATGTGTAATACATTTTATGTTGAATAAAATGCCACAGTAATGGTTCTAAAAATAAAATTTCAAAATAAAGGCAAAATATTGTTTCATTGTCCTTTAGAATAACAGATACTTATGAGCAGAACTTATGGGGAAAATTATGTGGCTTGGATAATGACAAAGTATAAAGATTGATCATCAAATACGAGATATTATATTTATTCCGCATATGAACTATTATTACAATTGAACATTTTTTTTAAGAAAGCAGAAATTTAAACCTTTCTCTTTTATCAAACAGTAATAACTTAATTACATTTATTAAAATGTATATAAATTGTAATAATTTTTACAAATATTATTGTTTATTCCATTTTCATTTTGTCAGATTTTTGTTTTGTGTGTATATATATATATATATATATATATATATATATATGACTTGTGATACACATGCATTAAAACACAACTATACAAAACAATTTTGTTACAGATATTTAAATTATAATTTAGGGCAACACGGTGGCTCAGTGGTTAGCACTGTCGCCTCACAGCAAGAAGGTTGATGGTTCGAGTCCTGGCTGGGTTTCCTCCAGGCGCTCCGGTTTCCCCCACAGTCCAAAGACATGTGCTATAGGTGAATTGAATAAACCAAATTGGCTGTAGTGTATGAGTGTGAATGAGTGTGTATGGATGTTTCCCAGTACTGGGTTGCAGCTGGAAGGGCATTCGCTGTGTAAAACATATGCTGGATAAGTTGGCGGTTCATTCCGCTGTGGGGACCCCTGATGAATAAAGGGACTAAGACGAAGGAAAATTAATGAATGAATGAAATTATAATTTGTATCACATACATATGCATTTTTTATCTAAATATAAATAAATATTTTCTCAAATATATGCATTCATGTGTCTATTTATATGTATATGCATAATAAATATGCACAGTACACACACTTAAATTATGTCAAAACAAACTTTTATTTTGGGTTTTCGAAGTTTAATTTTTGCCCAGCACTATTTACAAAATATATACTGTAAAAACGCACATAAGTTACGTTTATAATAAAATAAATTTTTGCTGTTATGTACATGCTGTGCAAAACCTCACTTGTAGACCATAAAACCTTCTGTAAACTGATCAACAATGAAAGTGCTTACAGTGTCTGTTTTTCATACGGCAGCCTGTCAAACTGATCTACAACCGCTTTCTGCTCTGCATTCAATGTGTTTGTGTTTTATTTTCCAGATCTGAATAAGATCATGGCTGAGTCGCGGGATTACGACGAGCTGCTGTTTGCATGGCAGGGTTGGCGAAATGCCTCGGGCAAAGAGATCCGCGACAGCTACAAGAGATATGTGGAGCTTGCCAACTCCGCTGCTAAAAGCAATGGTCAGTGCCTGACAATAAAGCAATTTCTGGCTGTTGATTTAACATTTTCACTTCATTAGTTAAGGAAAAAATAATGCCCTCAAATGTTTAATGCAATTAAAACTAGGCATTGTGCCAACATAAAGTGCCATTGTACTTCGGGTGTCTCAAGTTTGAATCTCTCTCTCTCTCTCTCTCTCTCTCCTAATTCATCCTGTGAAATCCAAAGACAAAGGAAAAAAGCCAAAAAATAAATCTTAAAAAAACACTACTTTCCCACCCCAGATCGTTATAAGTCCTATTACATTTCATATGTCAGACATAATACAGGAAAACAACTCGCTGTGTGATGGAGCCTACTGAATGCAGTTATATGAGACCGATATTGGGGCAAAAAGCATAGTTTTTGTCTCACGTAATGTAGCTGAACAATCACACAAGCTATGAGTTCAGTCTCACATGAGGCCTGTCTTTGTCCCGAGTAACACACGCACAAATGTGATATTGATTCTATACAGTTCAGTAAATAAGAAGTAAATCTGTTCAATTTTAAACAAGATTGTCTGCTTGTGCTAAGTTTTGCCAAGGAAATTAATGTCCATAAAACCATAACGGAAGTGTTTTTAGATCAAAATGCGACAGTTTATTTAAATTTCTTTTAAATTCACAAGCATAAGAAGCTCTAATGCTGATTGTTTGTGGATTATCAGGTCACACGGATAACGGGGCATTCTGGCGCTCTCTGTATGAGACTCCCACTTTTGAACAGGATCTGGAGGCCTTGTGGAAAGATCTAGAACCGCTCTACCTCAGCGTTCATGCTTATGTGCGCAGGGCACTGTACAAGAAATATGGCCCAGAACGCATCAACCTGAAAGGACCAATTCCTGCACATCTGCTTGGTGAGAGATGCAATATTCATAATAACATGATTTGTACTGAATTATACAATGCTTTGGTTAGAAAATGTCTTAAAACGTGTTTAAAAATGTCATATAATTTAACAAGTTCAGTAATGTTTACCAATCAGAATGAGCAGATTTCAGAATTTTTTGTTCCCATCTACTTTATGAGAGCTGGTGGTATTTTGTGGCAAATCTAAACCAATCCCTCAAGAAAACATAACATAATTTTTATTTTTAATAAGAATAAAGTACGTTTTTTGGGGGAAAGAAAATTTTGTGCAAGCTTCCAATTCATTACATTTAGTCATTTAGCAGACGCTTTTGCCCAAAGCGTCTTACAATTGAGATGGCATTCAGTGATTCAACAGAAAGAGGCAATACACACAAGAAGTGCTAGACAAAGGAGCTTGTTTGTGCTGAATTTAGTACTAGAGTAAGAGTGTTT
This sequence comes from Danio jaintianensis, assembly GCA_903798115.1. Lineage (NCBI taxonomy): Eukaryota > Metazoa > Chordata > Actinopteri > Cypriniformes > Danionidae > Danio > Danio jaintianensis. Next base: position 4,243,406 of record CAIGQV010019950.1, on the reverse strand, counting down.
CTACAGGTGGTTTGTCAAGCCCACTTACCCGTGTGAAGCTCACTTCATAAATGCACAGTGTTTGTGTCAGTTAATGTGTCCGTGAGGTGAATGAGTGTGTTTACTACAGGTGGTTTGTTAAGCCCACTCACCTGTGTGAGGCACAATCAGAATTTATAGTATTTTGGGGTTGGTGTGTGCTGAGGTCGTCAAACTAAATGTAAAACAGTTACGAATTGCCATAATGCTGCTTGGAACAAAACATAAAATATTATGAATCAATATGAAATGCCACCCTGAAGTGAACAATAAGCGAATCTAAACCTATTGTTTTGAAAAATAAACATTTCAATCGAGAATTGAGCCAAAGCGATTGAGAAAAACTGTCATTTCCATGGTTTACTGTCATGGTAAAAAAACTACTATTCATTTTGAGCAGTGTGGCTCACACAATGACAAATACACTTTGTTTTGGTGGCCTTGGCCAAATTACTAACATAATAACTAGGTTTTGAAGCATGAATGAAATGTTTTGGGCGAGTAACTACATTTTGCAGACATGCAATTAAGTTCTGAAGTTCCAGCAAATAGTTTTGACATTTGCACTCACGATTTAGAGAATGTTAAGTTTAAAAAATGTGCCAAAGCAATTGAGAAAAACTGTAATCATTTCTTACGCTCAAACCTCTTTTTCACAGAAGTGGCTAGACATTGAAAACTGGAGAACATCATAAAAAGCAAAACCTTTGACATTGTTTCTATTAAAAAGTACTATTCACACCCCCTTCTTTTTTTCATGAGGGTTTGCATTGATATTCTGTAGCTGTTTGCGGCATCTCCAAAGCAATCGACAGGATATAATTTGCTTTCAAAATCATCAAGCGTGACTGTGTGTGTGTGTATATTTTAGTGACTGCATTTGGATATGCACGTGTGGGAAATTGTGTGTACTTTTGTTTGTGCGCAATGATTCCACATGACTGGAGATTAAATGGCTTGGAATTCCTGTCGCCGTGGTTTCCTCCAGTGCCAGTGGTCAGAGATACACCATACTCCCTGACATCCTGCATTTTAGTTGGCTGATCTTTTTGCTTGGTTTGGTTTATCTCAGGAAACATGTGGGCTCAGACATGGTCTGGTATCATGGACCTCGTCAATCCATACCCCGATGCCACACAAGTGGATGCCACGCCGGCCATGATCGCACAAGTAAGATCAAAACTGTAAACATTCAAATCTGTTACTAGATCTCACAGTCTGAGCTCTTGGAAAAGTCCCATTTCAGATATTCCTTGATGGAAGTGGCTGTTTACATCAAGTGTTAAAGAAAGTAGATGCTGTAAACACTCAGTGTAACCAGTATCTACTACTATTTACACAAACTATAAAGAGCTACAAATAGCATCTTGTTTATATGATGTGTGCAGATAGGACTCCTAGGTACGATTACAAAATTTCAATGCATATTGACATTCAAACACTGAAAATAAATGTTTGGAAATTCAAATAAATCATAAACAATTGGGGTTAAAGAGGTAGTTCACCTAAAAATTTCCTCACCATTTACTCACACTGTGGTTCTACAATTCTACAGTTCTAAGAATTTATTTCTTCTATTGAAAACAAAACAAGATATGGTCACACTTTACAATAAGGTTTCATTAGTTAATGTATTTACTTACATGAACTAATTATGAAGAATACTTTTACAGCATTTATTAATCACAATTCAACAGTTACTAGTGCATTATTAACATCCAACTTCATGCTTGTTAACATGTTAATTCACTGAGTTAACATGAACTAACAATGAACAACTGTATTTTCATGAACTAACGTTAACTAACATGAACCAATACTGTAATAAATGTATCGTTCATTGTTTGTTTATCTTAGTAAATGCATTAAGTAACATTAACCAATACAACCTTAATGTAAAGTGCAACCCAAGATATTATAAGGAATGTTGGAAAAAACAGCCAATGAATCCATTGTAGGAACAAAAACCATGAAACAAAAACCAGGAATGTTGTTTGTTTTTCAACATTTTTTAGTGTATATTACACTGTGTTCAACAGAAGAAAGAAACTCAAACAGGTTTGGAAGCAGTAGAGAATGAGGAAATTATTACATAATTTTCATTTTGGGAAATAAATCACTAGAATTATTTGGTTAAGACTCTACAGTTCTGTGAAACGCCATAAGAAGGACACTAATGACATTCTTGCTTTCATTATTGATTAAACATTAGTTTCTATGTATTTATATAACTGCAGGTTAACTACGCTTACATATAATAACTTTATCTGATAAAGTTATTAGTAATTAGTTAATAAGAAAGTTATTAGTGAGTAATACATTTATAGTAATAACTTAAACTTTTCTGATTTTGATTGTAATGCAATAATGTGCAACCTGTGTAAAGCTGCTTTGAAACAATAATTATTATGAAAAGTGCATTACAAATAAACTATAATTAAATTAAATATTCGATTCAAACTACTCTTTGGTTTTTCAGGGCTGGACCCCCAAGCGGATGTTTGAGGAATCGGACCGTTTTTTCACATCTCTGGGTCTCCTGCCCATGCCTCCTGAGTTCTGGCATAAGTCCATGCTGGAAAAGCCAACAGATGGTCGTGAAGTAGTGTGCCATGCGTCTGCCTGGGACTTCTACAACCGCAAAGACTTCAGGTATGTCAATCATATCACTTTAAATGTCCGAATATACTACAACACACTGGTGTGATTTCATTTCAAACAAAAATCAGGCCATACAAAATTCAACTGGAGTTAATTTTAGTAAAACTGTTGGTGAAAAAGGTGAACTTTCCAGAAAATGTTTGCTTCAACTAGACATTGGTCTGCAGAAACTGGTCTGAAGCTCATGGAAACCTCCAAATAATTTCCCGTTCATTCCGAGATCCAAAATCGAAGCGAAGAGCTGCTCTATGGTTGAAATTAAAATGCATTTCTAATTAAAAAGCAATACAAGCACTGTTTTTTTTCCACAAACTTCGTTCATGCAAAAGCAGAAAACCAGAAAAAAAAGCTCATGTTAAGCGGTTTTGCATTTTGCGGTGTTTCATAGTTTAAGTTTGGTAAACTCTTTTGCATCACATGAACACTTGTGACCAATTGAAAGACATTTCAATGTTGAAAATTGAAATGTGAAAAGAACAGAAACTTGATATATTCAGGATTGCTACATTTGTAAAAGTATTTGTTTCCTTTGCATATTAATTGTTGGTTTATTTAGCACCACTTTTGATCTATGTTTAAAGACAACTGAACTATGCCTATATTTCTTGAAGTATCCTACTAAATTTAACATGCCAATTTAAATGCCAATTTGTTGTTAATTTGATAAAGAGAGACATTAAATATCAAATGTTTTATTGTGAACCCTTTTCCCATCCTCTTACCTAATTTATAATGTTATGTGATATTCCAGTTAAATCATTCATTCATTCATTTTCTTTTCGGCTTAGTCCCTTTATTAATCTGGGGTCGCCACAGCGGAATAAACCGCCAACTTATCCAGCATATGTTTTACGCAGCGGATGCCCTTCCAGCTGCAACCCATCACTGGGAAACACCCATACACTCCCATTTACACACATACACTACGGACAATTTAGCCTACCCAATTCACCTATAGCGCATGTCTTTGGACTTGTGGGGGAAACCGGAGCACCCGGAGGAAACCCACGCGAACACGGGGAGAACATGCAAACTCCACACAGAAACGTCAACAGCCGAGGCTCGAACCAGCGACCTTCTTGCTGTGAGGCGACAGCGCTACCCACTGCGCCACCGTGCAGCCCTCCAGTTAAATCAGTGTATTTTAAATGTACTAAATCATCACTTCATCATTACAAATCTTTAAATACATAATATAAAAGCTGTAGAAGACGTTGCATTAAAGTATAGTTTAGCACCATAAATGTTTGTTGGTATATTGAACAGTAAACTTTGGCCATGTTATGGAATTACATAATAAAGATGACTTGCCAAGTCCTACTTAAAGGTGCTGTATGTAAGTTTTTGACTCTCCTAAAGCATAAAAATACCATAATATGTTTGCAGATATTTAAGAAACATGCTTATTGAACATACTTGTTTATCTGAAAAGCAATGCTGAAGTCAGTTATTCTGCTTTGAAAATGTTTGTTACGTCCTGGAACGGCTGTCTTTGTTTTGGTTCTTTTAACCCGCCCACTGCCACTTTAGCCAATTATATTTCAGCAGCCCGGGTTGCCTTGTTGGAAAACAGCGTATTTCATTCATTCAGAAAGGTTCTCAAAAGCATGCGTCCGTGACCGAAATGCGACCTCCGGTGGACAGTAACAGACTCCGAAATGAGACGCAGGTTCAGAGTTCCACATGAGGTGGTTATTAATTAGCAAATAATATAAATATTACGAACGTAAACATTAGGTGAGCAGGTTACATTGTAACCGCATGTTGTAACAACACGCTAAGTGACGAGATTTGCAGTGATAAGCAATTTGGCTGATTGCACCAGACGCAGCAGGACAGAAATTTAAATACAGCCATTCAGAAGCACAGAATATGCACTCACTCATGAAATGGTAAGGTTTATAACCTAATTTATACATATTAAACCTCTTTAACATTATTAAATGTAGATGCTGAATCACTGATATGTGTTGGTTTGCATTATTTCACAGTTCTAAAGTTCAATTTCAATGGTTTATTTCATTTTCAAAATCTGAGGTGAACTATCTGCTGCTGCTTTCAGTAGTATGGCAATAAATGTCATGTAAAATGGCATTCAAACTCACACTGTGTGTGAAAAATGTAACACTGAATAAAGCACATGAGGTGTACCTGAGGTGATCACTGTCAGTTTATCCTGTTGTTCACCTGTGGGAAATAGATGCCTTTTCTAATATATCAATTCAAGCTGTTGGTTAGGACAAAAACCTTTTAATATGGAAAATATTCCTTCTATCGCGTGCCGTTGCTTTTATTTACAACACGATTTAAATCAGCCTTTAGGCTCGGACCTCGCTCCTGTTGGTCATCTGGCAACCTGCAATTGCGTTTGTTTTGATCCAGGAATGCAATACCTAGTTCAACCACTGGGTGTCAAACTTACATACTGCACCTTTAAGTAGTTTTAAAGGATTGAGGACAGTTCATCCAAAAGTGAAAATTCTGTCATTTACTCACCCTTCTCTTGTTCCAAACCGGTTTGAGGGTTTTTTTCCCAGTTGGACACAAAAGAAGATATTTTGAAGAATGTAGCCATTGACTTGTATAGTCTTTTACTATGTATGGATGTCAATGGTTACATGTTTTCAGCTTTCTTCAAAATATCATCTTTTGTGTTCAACAGAAGAAAAAACCCCAAACATGTTTGTGACCCCTTGAGGGTTGTTTAAATTGCAAGTAAGTTTTGGGGTGAACTATCTCTTTAATCAATTTAATATAATATAAGCTATAATAACTTAATATTAAATAACAAAAAAAAGTATATTTTCATGGTATTTAAAAGTATGCAAGTGTCAAATGCAAGTCAATTTAATATGCTTCCAGACCATCCGCTAGTTTTTAGAAAGAGCATAGAGTCATATTTCATTGGGTTTCATAATGGGCCAAACAAACCACAGTTTCACCTTTTTGTTGTTAATTTGATAAAGCGAGAAATGAAAAATCAAATGTCTAGGCTTTTCCTTCCTGTGTGTTATCTTGTGTCCATCCTCTTACCTTTTCTAGGATCAAGCAGTGCACGGTGGTGACCATGGATGACCTCATTACTGTGCACCACGAGATGGGCCACATTCAGTACTTCCTGCAGTATAAGGATCAGCCCATCTCTTTCCGTGACGGCGCCAACCCTGGTTTCCACGAGGCCATCGGTGACGTACTGGCCCTGTCAGTAGCCACACCTAAACATCTTCAGAGCATCGGCCTGCTGGACAAGGTGGAGGACAATGCAGGTACGTCAGAATTGAAGCTTAAACACATCATTCATGCCAGTTCAAACTGTAAGTGAACAATTCCATGCAATTGTCAACCTTGCCATGAAAAAAATTAAGTTTTCACCAAAATAACTAAACCGTTTTTTGTGTAAGCAAGTATTTTACAGTACTTTGAAAACATTGACAGACATTTTTGAGTATTTTTAAACAATTATACTTGATTTACCAAAGTCACACAAGTGGCAATTTCACATCTGCCACATCCATAAGGAAGCTTTTTCCTCATAAATGTAATTTTTTTTTAAATATAATAAAAAACAATCATTTTTGTTCTATAGAAAGCCAGCTCTTATTTTTTTGATTAGCATTATTTCTTTTGGGTTGTGCAGTTTAATTCACAGAATTCCTACAAAGTATGTTGTATACTGTAAACTCACATACTGTTTTGGTCACATCGATAACACATGTTTATTTTCCTCATTTGAAATATAAAAAATGTTCACAGATTGATATTTTTCTGATCCCTTAGCTCTGTGGTTAGGTGTTTTGGTAAATATAAACAGATGCTTCAATATAATGCGAACATATACTTTCTCTGTGCATTTATGTTTTGAGTTTTTACTTCGAATGTCACATCCATAAAGCTGGAATTGCTAAAGTGCCCTTTTACTGATCTATAGAGAGCACCATCAACTTCCTGATGAGCATTGCCTTGGATAAGATTGCCTTCTTGCCATTCGGATACCTGATGGACCAGTGGAGGTGGAAAGTGTTTGATGGAAGGATCTCAAGCTCAGAATACAACAAAGAGTGGTGGAACCTGAGGTGACCCTTTCTATTGACCTATTCTTCAATGCGGAAGTGCGCTCGTTTTTGCGATTGTTTTAGAACTTCCGATTCAGCTGCCTATGGGAGAAATGACTAGGAATAATAAACGGCAGAAAACAGTCAAACTACTTGCTCTACAAACAAGTGTTTGCATGACTATACAGACAAAGTAGATTAATATAATAAGAAAATATCAGTTTGCAACATCAAGCATCAAAACAAGCTGTTTTTAACGTCTAAAAATGAATGAAAGTGAATGAGACCAGAAGTCTCGAGCCAAAATGATTCAAATGGCTGCGCCCGCTCGTACGCGGAGAATAAGGTGAATACTACAGTCAAAAAATTACGTTTGATGTTTGTTCAAACTACTTATTTGAAATGAGCTGAAACAACACAATTCTTGAGGGTTTTTTGGGGGGGGACAACTTAATTGTTTTATGTTTGATCCACTTAAATTTGTAAAAACTAATAAGTTAACTTAATTCCTTCATGTTGCCCCAACACAAATGGATTGTGTGGAACACAGCATTTTTTACAGTGTACACTCAAACTATATTTACTGGTTGCTCAAACTAGTTATTTTAAATGAGCTAAAACAACACAATTCTTGAGTGTTTTTTTTTTTTTTTGGGGGGGGGGGGGGGGGGGTTTAAGGCGGGTGTTGGGTATTAACTTATTAGTTTTTACAAATTTAAGTGGAATAATGAACACAAAACAATTGTTAATTCCTTCATGTTGCCCTTACACAAATCGATCCCTACATTTTTTACAGTGTAATATATGCATTAAAAAAAATCCTTTATACTATTATGTATTTATTTTTGATGTATTGTACAAGCGGGGCGCAGCCATTGCAGTTGATGTAAATTACAAGTGTTCATTTTGGGTGAACTATCCCTTTAACTCTCAAAATAGCAAATCATGTTTTATGAACTGGGACATCCACAACAAAATAAAACCTATTTAAAAACGATATATAACATTATGTGGAAAATAAAAAATGCAGTAAATAAGCAAATTAGTTAAAACAAAATACATTTCTAAAGTTGATGTCTTAGTAACAATGCAAACATGCAGAGGTGGTTGTAGTGTCAAAATGAAAGGTAACCTTAAAAATAGTGTAACTTTTTAGCATATTTTTAAACACGTTTAATATTTCTAGTCATTTGACATGTGCAGAAATCGTTCCACATGAAAGGAAACCCCTAATGGTTTGTTTGCTAACAACAATGTTACATCTGAGGAGCTTCACCAGAACCGCCAAAATATGTTTACTCTAGTTATGCTAGTTTACTCACCCTCAGCCCGTTGAGATGACACTGTATTCAGCTGGACTCCACTGTCTGGCGCCGTCAATGAGTCGAAAAGCAGCCTAAAATAGAAGACTGGCCTCATATTAAGCGAAACGCTCGGTCTCCTAGACTCCGTAAGAAACTGGACATATTTACAACATATTAGCGGTAAACCATCGCCTCAAACACTTTCTATTGCGCATGCGCGGAAAAGATCGCTCAGTGGCCTCTGGCCTGGCCTTACTTCAGTTAGAAGATTGACATCCCATTTACGAGTTTAAAGCTAATAATGGCACAAAAGTTCAAAAAGTTAAAAAGATTATGTTTGAGTTTGTTTGTTTTGTTATTTGTTTTTTCACCCTCATTTTCTTCAAAAATGTAATTTTACTCAATGTACAAAAGAAGATTCACTCATGTTCTTGAGAACAAACGTATGATTTTTCATCTCAATACCATTTAAGAAAAAAAAATAAAATCATAGCTTACTGTACATTCTTTCAACAGGCTTACTTTACAATATTGTAACATAGGCTATACCATTTATAAAAATATAAAATCTAGTTGTTGTTTGACAAAATATTGTGTAGAATTGTCAGAATATATAATAAATTCATGACACTTTCATAAACTGAAAATAGAACACACACTGCTGCTCATTATTAATCATTTTGTCGATGCTTGATCTTTGATATTGCTCTGACTAAATGTTCGAGCTTACCTGATGTCGTAGCCTAATAAAAAGGTCCAAACCTGTAAATACGAACTTCCCAGAAAGACTTGTGCTTTGTTCCAGATGAGATGAATATACTTCTGAGGCCCAATCCTAAATATCACAATCCATGAGTTCATCTTTTCTACCATTTTTGGATGAACTATTACTTTAACATGTAAATTGTGTAATCTAAAATATCTCCGGAATGTTTTAATTGTTACCAGAATGAAGTACCAGGGATTGTGTCCACCCGTCCCGCGCACTGAGGAAGACTTCGACCCTGGCGCAAAGTTCCACATCCCAGCTAATGTGCCCTATATCAGGTAGACGACAAGAAACGAAATGACTAAAACATCTCATCCCTATTATATAACACAGCATACGCAATCCTACAAGTCTTTAGATTGACTATTTACTTTGGTTTGGCTCCAATAGGTACTTTGTGAGTTTTGTAATCCAGTTCCAGTTCCACAAAGGCTTGTGTGATGCTGCAGGTCATAAAGGGCCACTCCACAGCTGTGACATCTACCAGTCCAAAGAAGCAGGAAAACTCCTGAGGTCAGTAAATCACTCACAAACTGAGATGCTCCAGTTTTTACAAGCACTCAGAGCAATGATGGTGAGATTCTTACACAACCCATTAAAAAGTGTGGAATGCAATGACTTAAAAAATTCAAAAATCAAGAACATGTGATCTGTTAATTCTTAATAATAATTTAATTGGCAAAAGCACAAAGAAAAGATTTCCGGTGTGTTCACTGACAATCTTAAATGTAAAGAAGCAGTCCAAAATAATCAGGTGAACTCTGGTAATACTCAAGGGTCTCATTAGGGTTGTAAAAGTACTTGTATAGTTTGTGTATACCCACATAGCAAAATATCTCTGCCCCACACAATCAGCTTTTGCTTGGCCCACATGCTGCAGTGAATTACGGTACATGACTGAACCAAGTCTGGCTTCCAGACAGGGGCCAAACATGGACCATATCTGGGCCAAGTCTCAGTCAAGTTAATGTACCATAACTGAGCCTGAACTGGGCCAGATGTTGGTGTGTCACGACTGCAATGAAATTGATAAACCCATGAAGCATTGTGCTTTAGGCATGCTATGGGCTTGCTTTTTCTCGAAGTCACCTGATAGAATTTATTTTTCTTTATTTGAAAATAATAAAAATGTATTTTAAATGTGGGTCAAGATAGGCCAAACTTACATGGCCCACATATCAATTACTAACATCTGGCCCAAATACTACATTTTACATCCTGCCCAAGTATTGTGTGCCGCCCTAAAGACGGTGTCACCTCTGCCAAACCAGGGCCATGTTTGGCCCACATGCTGTATGCCAGTACCAGATGAATGCCTGCTGTGATTTATGCCAAATCTGGGCCAGAATTCTTTGCTACCTGAGTAGTTAAGTATCTATACTTTATGTAAAGTTAGATTACTTATCCACTATGGTTTAAAATAGTTCTTATGTCCAGTGTTGTGTTCATATATATGATTGTTTATTTATGTAGCACTAATATTGACTTAACTGAACAACTTTAAATCATCATATGAGCAAAAATCATGAATAAATCAATACAATTTATTCTGGTGTACGTTCACTTTTAGGAAGGTGGCGAAATGTGTGGCTCATTGCAAATTGTATCTTTTCTTTGCACTTCTATCAATACTTTCAAGGTTAAAGAGAAGTAGATTGTAGCTCCTCTTCATTTTAGCCTGAGAGTAAATGCTGTGTTCTCGTTCATCAGTGATGTGATGAAGATGGGCTTCAGTAAACCCTGGCCTGAAGCCATGAAGATCATCATAGGTCAGCCCAAAATGTCCGTCCAGCCTCTGATGGAGTATTTCAAACCGCTCATCGAGTGGCTGGAGAAGGAGAACAAGAAGAACGGTGATGTCCTGGGATGGCCAGAGTACGACTGGACACCTTACAAACGTAAGAGCGAAGCTCAAGAGTAAACCTCCAAATGCTGCTTTTACCACTGCGCTTCCTGTGTTTTATTGAGAAATAAATGTGCTTCAGCTGGAAAACTGGGAAGGATTTCAGTTAAATGAATTGGAGCAGAATAAAGTTTGACATTTCACAAAAACAGCTTTCCAAAATACAGGATTTGGAAGATATGGAGCATCCGTTTGTTTTTAGTTTAAATATTGTACTTTTTATTGGAGCACCAGAATTCCCCAATCTTTGACTCATTCTTTATACTACATAATAAAACATTTATAAAATGCATCCTTCATAAGCATTTCATAATGTCATCCATACTTATTCATATGTTATGAATTCATTCAGATGAATATTACTAGAATTTGTTTCATCTCAGTATTTGACTAAATGTAACATTAATTCATAATTTAAAAACAACATTCAGAAAATGCATCTCTAAGCATTTTAAAATGTCAACATTAATTATACAGACATTCTAGAACGGAATGTTTTCATAATATATTTTAGATTTATTTTCAATTAATTCACGCTTTTTTTTTGAGTGATGAGACGTAAAATTTGTCTGAATTTCTACATCCCTGACAAATATTAAAAAAAAAGCTTCACAAAATGCAACTTTCAAAAGCACCTCATATCATATTTAGGAATTATACTTTGACGTTTTTCAGAGATGGGGTATAACTGCAATTTATTTCATGGTTTATTTAAAAAAACATTATATACAGTCAAGCCCAGAATGATTCATACCCCAGGCAAATTCAGATTTTTATTCAACCAGCGAGTTTTGTTTGACCGGAAATGATGCAGGCTTCTCTCAAAAGATACATAATTATAAGATGTACAAGAAAAAAGAAAAAATCTCAGCTTTTATTTACCTTTGAACAAAAACTTTGTCAGAATTTGCCAGGGCTATGAATCATTTCGGGCTTGACAGTATATTTTTATCTCAATATTTTAATAGAACCAGTCTTTTTATAAAAAGTGAAAGTGCTGAAAAAAAAAATCACTTCTATCACTTCTTAAGGACTCAATTTGGTCTCCCATACTTATCCCATCCCATGTGCTCTGCATTTAATGCATCCAAGCAAGCAAGTACGCACACACACCTAGAGCAGTGGGCAGCTAGTACAGCTGTGGTGTCCGGGGAGCTGTTTGGTTTTGGTGCCTTGCTCACCTCCCTGTTGCCGGAGCTTCAGTGGTGGTGTATGGTGTAGCTGTACATTCACTCCAATCCCTGCTGGACCTGAGATTTGAACCTGCAACCTTCTGAATTACAAGGCAGACTCTATAACCATTAGGCCACAACTGCCCCAAAACTGTATAGTTCATTCATTCATTTTCTTTTCGGCTTAGTCCCTTTATTAATCTGAGGTCGCCACAGCGGAACGAACCGGCAACTTATCCAGCATATGTTTCATGCAGCGGATGCCCTTCCAGCTGCAACCCATCACTGGGAAACACCGATACGCTCTCATTCACACACATACACAACGAACAATTTAGCTTACCCAATTCACCTATAGCGCATGTCTTTGGACTTGTGGGGGAAACCGGAAAATCCAGGAAACCCACGCGAACACAGGGAAAACATGCAAACTCCACACAGAAATGCCAACTGACCCAGCCAAGACTCGAACCAGCGACCTTCTTGCTGAATAGTCCAAAACTGTATAGTTTACAATAATAATTTATATTATGTATGATTGAGTAAAATCTTCATATTTGGTTTGTCCCGTAATGGTTTGACAAATTTTTGAAAAAATATAAATAATAATGAAATTAAATAAAGAAAATTTGGTCAACATAACAAATGATTTATTTGTTGTGATTAAAAAAAAAAATGTCCACAAAAAAAAAAAATCTGCATTCCTAAAATAACATTAGTTTTGTCTAAAAAAAAAATCATAATTCTGAAAACATGGCACCTTTTTTGTTATTTTTACCAGTTGTCATTTTATGCTTTAAATGACATTTTATTTCAAATTAGGAAGAAATGTCATCAGTAGTTTGTAAAACAAAGCAAAACAAAAATGACCTATGATGAAATGCCAATAACTACAAATAGTAACTCCATAGAAACTTTTGCTATATATATATATATATCTGACGCAACACAAAAATGTGTTCAGACATAATTCTTTTTCTGTAATTCACAGTTACTTGTCCACTAACTTAACGTGGAAGCAAGTCTAAATACCCAAAAGTTAAAAAGCCAAGTATCAATATAAAAAAAATCTACAAATTTAAATGGATAGTTGGAGAAGGGTCGGGCTGCAGGCCGAGTACACATGCACTCTCAGACATGCACAGTTTTAATGTGTACACCTAACCCCATCCCTCAAAGTGATGTCATCAGCTCTATTGAGAGCATGTGTCTGAGACTGCATGTTTCAGCATGCATGTGGAAGTATGCAGCCATATACAACTGGAGACCTAAAACTAAAAAAAAAAAATCATCATTTTCTCATCCTCTACTTGTTTCAAACCTCTTTGGGTTTCTTTCTTCTGTTGAACACAAAGGAAGATATACTGGAAAACTTTGGAAGATATAAAACTGATATAAACATCCAAAGCTTGCAGTTTGTTACTTCCGCCTAAATGGATCAACGATTTTATTCACGTCACCTCATTCTTTCTCATTTGCTTTTCATTTGATGTGGCAGACTGGCAGAGCTGTGATAAAACAAAATGCTTTTAGCAGTTTTTTTTAAAGGGGAGGAGCTACACCATGTGCTGCCCTCTTTCAGTTGAGATAACATCAAACATCGAATACAAAAATGCACATTTCAAAGCACTTCACGGGAGCTTTAATAGACAAAAGAGTGGACCGACCACATTGTAAAGCATCTGAAATGTTGTTTTGGTCATTCTTAAATCCCTCAGCCAAAGTCTGTCATCACAGTGGTTGAGTCTTGAGCCTCTGCACTGCCAAAGAGTGTCTCGCATCTCCAAAAGCCACCGCGTGTTCATTTCATTTTCGTTATTGTTTATTTTATTACAGTATTATGTTGGGCGGCATGGTGGCTCAGTGGTTAGCACTGTCGCCTCACAGCAAGAAGGTTGCTGGTTCGAATCCCGGCTGGGCCAGTTGGCGTTTCTGTGTGGAGTTTGCATGTTCTCCCCGTGTTGGTGTGGGTTTGCTCCGGTTTCCCCCACAGTCCAAAGACATGCGGTACAGGTGAATTGAATAAACTAAATTGTGCGTAGGGCTGCACGGTGGCGCAGTGGGTAGCACGTTCGCCTCACAGCAAGAAGGTCACTGGTTCAAGCCTTGGCTGGGTCAGTTGGCGTTTCTGTGTGGAGTTTGCATGTTCTCCCCGTGTTCGCGTGGGTTTCCTCCGGGTGCTCCGGTTTCCCCCACAAGTCCAAAGACATGCGGTATAGGTGAATTGGGTAGGCTAAATTGTCCGTAGTGTATGTGTGTGAATGAATGTGTGTGGATGTTTCCCAGTGATGGGTTGCGGCTGGAAGGGCATCCGCTGCGTAAAACATATGCTGGATAAGTTGGTGGTTCATTCCGCTGTGGCGACCCCAGATTAATAAAGGGACTAAGCCGAAAAGAAAATGAATGAATGAATGAAATTGTGCGTATAGTATATGTGTGTGTAAATGCAACTGTATGAGTGTTTCCCAGTACTGGGTTGTGGTTGGAAGGGCATGATAAATAAGAACCCTGATAAATAAGGCACTAAGCCGAAGGAAAATGAATGAATATTATGTTATCATTGATTATATTTTTAAAAAAGGCCCTCAGTGGCTTCTACTAAGAATTCAATTTATTTTTTCCATTTTGATATTGAGCGCCAGTTTATCAAGAATTGACGATGTTGTCCTCTTTGACTCTCTGCTTTATTCACAAATGTTTTTTGCAACATTCCAGTTTTGCGCATACGTTTAATTCAAATCATTGGATAGACCTAATGGCTGTTTTTTCCCCCTACACTCTTCATAATATCTTATTTTGTGATCAACAGAAGAAAAAAATAAACAAACGTTATCAAAAGTTTAGAACAATTTGAGTGTGAGTAAACGATCAGGAATTGTTCATTTTTGAGCGAACTATCCCTTTAACCCAAATGTAAGATCTGACAGACGTCTCACCTGTGTGTTTTAGTCAGCACAGTGGTGGAGGAGCAGCCGAAGTCTGTGAATTTCCTGGGGTTGAGCGTGGATGCAGCGGGAGCCGCAGCGGGACAGTGGATCCTGCTGGTCCTCAGCATCGTCTTCCTGCTCGCCGTCATCTTCTTAGCCTACAGATACAGCAAAACTAAACGCCTAAAGGACAAATCCATGTCTCAGATGGAGCTCAAGTAAAATCCTCCACCAACAAATTATATTCTTCTTACCACGCAGTCATTACTTTTTGGAGAAACAACAAAAACCCAGCTCTTTTTGAATGTAATGTATATTTATTATTTTTTTGGTCAAATTTGTTTGACTATGCAATGAACGGTGAATTCTGTAATTTATTTGTACAAATTTTTTCGATGTCTGACTGCTGTTTTCAATTATTTGTATAGTTTTAACAGTTTATGATTGATTTTATTGGTAAACCTTTATAGAATATAAAGAATTATGAAAAGCTTTTGGCTTCGTTTACTGTTTTAAATGTTATTTTTTTGTAATTCATTTATAATGACTCGTTTCTTTTGTCTTTGCCATGATGACAGTACATATTTTACTAGATGCTAGTATTCAGCTTAAAGTGCAATTTAAAGGCTTAATAATGTTAATTAGGTTAACTAAAAAAAAAGTTAGATTAATTAGTCATTGGACAACAGTGGTTTGTTCTGTAGCCAATAAAAAAAAAACAATATTGACCATTTTTAACATTTAAAAAAAGGTTTTCTAGAAAAAAATGAAAGAAATGAGACTTTCTCCACTTTGTTAAACATCACTTGGGAAATATTTGAAAAAGAATGACAATTTTATAGGAGGGCTAATAATTTTGTCAATAATATTTTATATGACAATTTTTACACAAAGCTGACATAAACGTATTGTTATGATATGATTATTAGAGTAGAATATAAATAATTATAAAGATGTTTTAGCTTTGCTTGCTGTCTGATTGCAGGAACACGAACAGCAGCCTTCAACAGTTTAAAAAAAACATTTTACTATTATTCATTCATTCATTTTCCTTCAGCTTAGTCCCTTATTTATCAGGGGTCGCCACAGCAGAGTGAACCAACAACTATTCCGGCATGTGTTTTATGCAGCGGATGCCCTTCCAGCCACTACCCAGTACTGGGAAACACCCATACACTCTCACATTCACACACACACTCATACACTACGGCCAATTTTGTTTACCCAATTCACCTATAGCGCATGTCTTTGGACTGTGGGGGAAACTGGAGCACCCGGAGGAAACATACGCCAACACGGGGAGAACATGCAAACTCCACACAGAAACACCAACTGACCCAGCCAGGACTTGAACTAGCGACCTTCTTGCTGTGAGGTGACAGTGATAACCACTGAGCCACCCATTTTAATATTAGTACAATATAAAAAAAGATCTTGCATACAATATCTTTTGTCATGAGACATACAGTATATTTTCCCATCTCAATATCCATCTCTTAGGTATACAAGCACTCGCTGAAGTCTAGTGGTTTCCTCAATCTGCTCATCTCAATAACCTCTAATAATAGCCAAACAGCTCAATCAACGTGCCTTCGCCTGCACAATTACAGTCGATTCCACTCAAATATGAAACTCATTTTATAAAGCACAAAAAGCAATTAAGAGTTTCATAAGTTCTGACAATCCTGACCATGTTTAACGTTCTCATTGGTGAAAGCGGACTGATCTGAGCTGTTTTGAAATCAAATCAGAAGCAATCATGTGGATTGGCATTACATGGATTTTTTTTCTATACAAATTATAGCATTTATTCAAGCATGAAATACACATTCTTTACTTGAGAGATAGATCGCACTAACAGGAGAGCAGTTACAGTAGCAGTGGTTCCACTGAATAATGAAACTCAGCATTTGAAACAGTAAAATAAACCCATTAAAACATTTGGACACTTGGAAACAAACCACAAAGAAAAATGAAAAAAAATAAACACTCAAAAAGTGGTCATCTATATGTATTCACACATATGTGGACCGATTTTTGCTTATACTGTACAGTGAAAACAATTCCAAAGATTGTTAGAGTATATTTTTATAAAATGCTTCTTCAGTATTTCTAATCCAAAATTTTCACATTTAATTGAACAGTTTTTACAGATGCCAGAATAATTGACGGTCCATTCCGCTGTGGCGACCCCTGATAAATCAGGGACTAAGCTGAAGGACAGTGAGTGAGTAACTGTATGTGAATTTTATGTTTAATAGGGTACATGCACATCTAGTGTTTCTTCCCCTACCGATAAACTTCCGGTGAATGGTTAAAGTGACTTTTTTCAATTTCATAAGGTTCCTTTTACAACATTGATCGTTGTAATGTAATTAAAATATAATCAGTTAAATAGACTTCAGCATTCATTTAGTTGTTCAAGCGTTTTACACGCACACGCTGTCAGGATCAGCAGGCTAGCACAGAAACTCCATTGAAAATACAGGGGTAAAATAAATGGTCATATTTTAAAGAGATGGTAATCTATCGTAATTTAATGCACTGCTTCTTGTACATTCTGAGACCCACTTTATATTATATGTCAATCAGGCAGTGAAGAGCGTTGATTTTTAAAGAAAACAGACCTTAAATGAGCTGATTTTGTAACGGCATACAGTTCACCGGAAGCGCTTGACCCATGTTATTGAAAAATTAAAAGTCCTTCTGCATACTTCTGCATATACCCTATAGTTAGGTTGATAGTGGGATAGTTCACCCAAAATTGAAAGTTTTCTCACTGTTTACTCACACTCAAGTGTTTCGTTCTTCTGTCGAATACAAAATAAAATATTCTAAAGAATGTTGGAAAAAGGCAGCTATTGACATCCATAGTTGGGACAAAATCTAGTATGGAACATTCTTCAGTATATTTCCCTTTGTGTTCAACAGAAGAAAGAAACTGGTTTGGAACAATTGAAGGAAACTTTTTGGGCTTTGTTTACACAACAATGAGCTAAAAAAGTAAGCTTTTTTCTTTGTGCTTTTGAAAAATGTTGTGTGCTGATGACAAAGCTGTCAAACCATTCACATGGATCCACAAAAAAAAAAAAAAGCTGCATTACATATGCCAGGCCAACAGATGGTGATGTCACTTTGTAAAGAAGCGCACACACAGTCCTGTGGGTCACCTTATACATTTGTGCATTTTTAAGTACGTATTTTAAGTACTCTCACATGACTATTGGCTGAACACATAATGTACGTATGACATCATTGTTTTCATTAAATCAGATGTTTTTAGTTTGCATCGAGATATAAAAGGGCTAGTTCACCCAAAACATTCAAATACGATCATCATTTACTCTCCCTCTGGAAGCCTGTAACCATTGACTATCATAGTATTTGCTTTTTTCCTACTATAGACCATTTCAATGTGGCGATGTCACTGGCCCTTAAACATTTCCTGCTTGTTACCAAACTATTTCATAACATTAACAAAAGGCAATTTAATAATATTAAAAAGCCTGCCATAACATTATTTATCAATATGTGGACCTTTTTGGATTCTTGGAAGCTATAGAAATTCAAAATGTAATACAGGAAATACATTAGGACCATTGTTATTGTTTACATCCCTCAAAATGGTCTATAGAAGTCAATGGTTACAGGTTTCTAACAGTTTTCAAAATATCGTCTTTTGTGTTCAAAAGGAAATGGAAACTTAAGGGTATGGAACCACTTTAGGTGAGTAAATTTTCATTTTTTCAGGAACTATCCCTTTAACAGTATTCCTTTCAATAAAGATTTATGGTTTCAAATGCAGTTGTATTATAAACAAGGCTGGGCGATAAATCTAAGGTTGTCAATAAAGTGGGTCAGAACTCTGACAAGACTGACAGCTGAAGGTCTTTGAACTTTGACCGCTTTGAATGGTCAGGGACCGCCCACTATGTTATATGACTGACAGATTAACCATCCAATCACGTTTCATTTTGTATCGTGTCATGTTTAGGGGTGTGGAAATGTCCACAGAATAACAGCCCATCACACAACTGTGAGTCATTCATTCACAAACATCTTTAAAAGTTTACAATAATGACACATCAATATTCTAAATGATCTGTCAGCAAAACCTATATGCAGTACACTCCCAGAAATAAAGGTACAAAATCTGTCACTGGGGTGGTACCTTTTCAAATAGTACACTTTTGTACTGTACAGGACATTAGTACCTTTAGGGTACACTTTTGTATTTTTAGGTATTAAAGGGCACCTATGACGAAAATCATCTTTTGTAAGCTGTTTGGACAGAACTGTGTGTAGGTTTAGTGTGTCCACAGTCATATTGGGGTGATATAAAGACAACGAGTTTCTTTTTTTAAATTTCCTGATGTTAAAATAGCATCCAAATCCCTCCCATTTTGAGGTCGATCGCAACGTGATGTAGGAGTGCAGTTTCCTCACCCACCGAATTGATTGACAGCTGCGTATTAACATGTCTCCGTAGTAACACGTATAATCATATCAACAAGACAGGACGTGCGCAAAGCAACCGGGAATAAAAGATCTGTTCAGTTCGCTAGGATCATCAATCATCATCAAATGTGATCAAGAGTGAGTTTTACAAGTTTAACACATTTTTAAAACAGTGCATGTTTGTAATGAATTACAGCGATTTACTTCAGCTTTAAGCTGCGGTCACACTAGACTTTTCTCCCCATAGACTTCCATTCATACGCACGTGAATGCGTCAGACCGGAAACGCAAGCTTGTGCAACAAGTTTCTGTAGTGGATATTAATGTGTATCCTTTCACATTTGCCGTGCAAAAACAGTGCAAAGCTAAATGCGCGCGCTGTCTGTGTGTGTGTGTGTGTCCGCTGTGTGTGTGCGTGTGTATGTGTGTGTGCGTAAACTTTGTACCGACATTGTGTGTGACTCCTCGTTGCAACTCCACAACAAATACATCAAATAATCATTGGTAATATTTCTTACAAACGTTACGTGAGATCTGCTTCCTTCATGTCTGTCTGTTATCTGAGGCAGCCGAGGGCGGAGATTGAGGCACACTGACAGGCACGTGGTAACAGTGGGCGAGGAGGACTAGCATTAAAGGCACAGGCAACAAAAACAGCTACAAGATGCTCAGAGCTAAAAATGACAAACTTCTGAAAGGTATAATAAATAATCTGATGGGTGTTTTGAGCTGAAACTTTACAGACACATTCTGGAGACACAAAAGACTTATATTAAATCTGGAAAAAGGGGTAAACTAGGTGCCCTTTAACATGTACCTTTAAAGACCTGTTAGAAACAAAAATGTACTTTTTGAAAAGCCCCAGTGACAGATTTCGTACCTTTATTTCTGAGAGTGTAGGAAATCAGTAGGACATTTATGTAGACTTTGTTCTGAGATTCATTCATTATTTTGGTGACACATTTCTACATAAAGATCACGCTCACTGAGATGACTGAAAGTGAAACTTTTCTTTGTTCTATAAAAGCAAGGTTTTGTTGTATTTGTGAGTATCTGCAAAAAAAAAAAAAAAAGATCGCTGCACACTCGACTCTCGGAAATACTGCATATTTAAACTAATCAGCAGACGACTGAGGATCTGCTGAAGTGTTTCCAGAAAAATGTGCCATATGCATCAGACGTTTACCTACACACACACACACACACACACACACACACACACACACACACACACACACACACACACACGCGACTTGTTCCTATATGTAATGATGGTTCTATTATGCAAACCGTATATTCTATCCCCCTTAACCCTAAACAATCTGCACTTTTACATTTTCAAATGACTTCATTCTGTGTGATTTATAAGCATGTTTACCCACAGCGACCTCAATTAGTGTGTGCATTCAGGTTTAAGTCCCCAACAGGATATTGAAACAAGTACATACACACACACACACACATCTAATGTTAATAGGAACTAAGTGGTTTGGACATTGTCATTTTCCTCCATGGGAGGATGTAGCTGAAAAAAAGAAAGCACTTAAATACTGTTTTAAAAAATAAGCATCCAAGTAAAAAAAAAAGAAAAAAAGAAATACATTTCGCAAACAAGCAGAAATCTGGAAATCATGTCTGTTTTCTAGAGTACCGTATCATCAGAACTGGCCTCAGATCAGCTATGCAGTTAGATGTTGAAGCTGACGTCACGCCAATGCTGAAAAACCAACGCTTTACCAATTACCAATGCCACATCTAACTAACACAACAAAAACACGTTTAGCCAAAAAATAGTTACATTTCCAAACAGTATGTTTACATGGACACCAATAATCCGATTTTAATACGATTAAGACAATACTCTGATTAAGAGTCTGGCATGTAAACAGTGATTTTAGCATGAGTCTAGCATGTGAACAGGTCATAATCGAACTAAACAGAAATCGAATTAAGACATGTGGAGTATGCTGATTTTAGTGGCATTATTGAAGTGCAGTACAGACATGTAAACACCGCAATCAAACTATTACCGTCGTGAAGGATTTTTGCCACATTTTGCGACAGGATAGTCTATACACACACTGCTGTTTGACACTATTCTCTGCACCTACCTACACCTGCATCGCAAAATGCTGAGGTTTTTCCCCATACGACGTGCGGTATCAAATTCCATTAAAACAACACTCTTCCAGCAGTTCAAACTCACATCCAATATCTCGTTTGTCACGGGGGGCATGCATGAAATGTTCCTGAATGAAAGTGAAAGTGCCAAACTGCAGTTAAAGTCGACAAATTAAAAATTAAACACCCGAAATTACATGAAACTCCGGAGGAAACGTGGATAGCACGGTGACACAAGGACGTTAATCGATCTATGTGCTATAACATGTAAAACGGGATCATGAAAGGAACATTAAAAAAGCAACTCATGTAAACACCTTAATGGTATTATTGTCTTATTCAGATTAAGGCAAATAATTTGATTACTGATGTCCATGTAAACATAGTCAATGAGATGGACTAATAACATGTAGCTGGACTGCTAACAAAGACTATTTCTTCATTCTTTCGAAGAGTTTGTCAGGTTTTGACCATAAAATGCAACTCTGTGTAGGGCTTTCCTAGTTTTCACTGCTAATTTGAATGCAAACGGAAGGCATCATTAACAGAAAGTTAAATGTCTGCTCAATTCACTTTCAGTGTGATGTCGATGAGTAAAAATGACCAACTCTAAACTACAACTGACCTCAATACATATTAAAAAGTAACCTTGATTAAAAGCTATCATAAGAAACGGAACGAAACGTCACATACAACATACATTCGAAAAAAACCCAACATATTTACACGTTCATAAAGATTTCAAAATAGGAAACTATATCAATTCTAGCTGATCTGCCTTTGTTGAAAGCAGTTTAATGGTCTACAGATCATGATATTGCACAAAGACCAGCAAACGCTTCCAAACATGTTCTCACTGCGTTTGACTGACGAAACGCCAATGTCCAGTGTCCGTCGAGTGGAGGCGGGGTTAATAAAACGCATCGTCCAATCATCACGCTCCACCTGGCTCTGGATGGATGGAGACTGAAGACGTCAGTAGTAAAATTCATGCATTTCTGTCCAGTTGGTCACCCAGAGTTTCTTGCTGAGTTCTTGCTCAGGCTGGAAGGCCAGGTTGTAGCGTTCCTCTTTGCGGACTTTCACACCGTGGTACTTTGGCATGATCCTGTAGTAAACAGCCCTCTTGAAGAAACCACACTGCTCCAGACACACAGACAATGGAAGGAAGATTTCAAGTTAAGAGTTGATGGATCTGCTTTGGAATAAAACTGGATTTTTAACAAATTTAATCATTTATTCATTCTTTTCTGTGAGAAACAATGATGTTTTCCATTTAAAAAGTGTACAGCGATTTTTAGCCAAGCTTCAAAAAAGTTCCACAAAATCATGAGTCATAAGTCTTTTCAAGCCCTTTGATTTGATTTAAGTGTATTAATCTGTTATTCAACTTCATTTCTCATTTTGTTTGCTTCATTTTTATTGTCTGCTTTGTTTGGTAACTGAAAGCAAGCTTAATTTACGGAAGCTTGATTAAACCATGTAATAAAAGAATGGTAACTGAAAATTTGCAGTTACCATTCTTTTATTACATGGTTTAAACAATCCCACAGATCTGTTATTTTCTCACAAATGTAAGTATTTGTTACAGATATGCTTTTTTTACTTGAAAACATAAGATTTAAAACTCATAATTCTGAGATGATTTTTACAGAAGTTTGAGGGAAAAGTCAAAACTATGAGTCAAACTCATAATCTTGAGGATTTTTTTTTTTTTTTTTAATGTTATATTACTATGTTTATATTACTATTATTAAAAAAAGCTTCCATACTATAGCACCTCATTGTTTTTTTCACAGAAAAAAAGACAAAATGCTAAGTAAATGAGCATAAAACATTGGCTTTCAATACAATTTTAAAAGTATAATTCACCCAAATGTGAGAACTCTAAATTAAAATCTGAAATCAAATATTTAAAAAAAGAAATGTATTACCTGGACTGTCAAAAGATTGACAGAAAGCTCTGATATTCAATAAAAATATATCAATTTGTGTTTTGAAACTACCCCTTACTGTATGTATTATGGGTTTGAATAACATGATGTTCACTCTTAAAAAAAATAAAGGTAAAGAAACAATAACACCAATTTAACATCCAAACTTTTTATAGCAAAAATCAGTTCGTTATAGTGGAAAAATATGCTTCAGATACATTCTTCACACTATGAAAATTGGTTCTTTGAACTTTCATTGGGGAACAAAAAAACATTTTCTTCTATGGCAGGGGTTTCATTTTGGGTGAACTATTCATTTCAATAAACAAGCACACAATATACAGACCATGGAAAAAAAAAAAAGTTATTTATATACAGTTGAAGTCAGAATTATTAGCCCTTCTGTATATTTGTTTCCCCAATTTCTGTTTCCCAATTTCTAAACATAATAGTTTTAATAAATAATTTCTAATAACTGATTTCTTTTATCTTTGCCATGATGACACTGCATAATATTTCACTAGATATTTTTCAAGATACTAATAGAGTGACATTTCAAGGCTTAATTAGGTTAATTAGGCAAGTTATTGTATAACATTGGTTTGTTCTGTAGACAATCAAAATAAAATATTGCTTAAGGGGGCTAATAATATTGACTCTAGCCGAAATAAAACAAATAAGACTTTCTCCAGAAGAAAAAATATTCTAGGAAATAGTGTAATCCTTGCTCTGTTAAACATAATTTGGGAAATACTTATTGGGAAATATTTTAATATATATAATACTTTTGACTTCAACTGTATATATTCATGATTAAATTGTAAGTATTGTAAAAATGTTAATAGAGATTTCAGTTTTTATCTAGGAATAGGGTTAGGATGTTGAGCAAGACAGACAGAATGAGGAAAGAAGAGACTGTTATTGGACTGTGAAGGGATTGGAGAGTTATTCTAGGGCACAGGCTTGCGGAGTGGAAAGTCAGAAAAGGAGTATGTTGACTAGGTAGAGCTCTTGGTTCTGCTTTACCGAAGCGCCCTATAACGGTGGAGCCCCGCATGCAGGCTCAGAACTCCTCCGTCAGCCTCTCTGTCTCAGAGGGCTGGATCTTTATTTCTGCTTTCTGGGATTTGGCCTCATACATCTCTCTCCTGCTGGCCCGTCTGAAGAAACCGCACTGTGGAGGAGGAGCGCAGCCCAGGGCCAGATATTTAGTACTCATTTAAAGGACATTTCACATCAAGGGTGCGCCGGTAAAGCGGAGTATAAAAGACTGCAAGCACTATTCCCTGCTGACGCTATTTTATGAAAAGTTAGCTTATAAATAAGTGCTGTTGAAACACTTATAGTGCATAGATTCAATACAATACATTGTTCTCTGATATTTACATGGTAGGTATGTGGCTTAAATACACACTTAAAATAATCATACTTAATTTGTCAAAACATATTTGAGCAGATGCTTTGTTAATAGTTTCAACTGAAGTGGTGGAGAGGTTTATTTCAGCTAGAAGGAGTGAGTGCGCTGGTAAAGCTGAGTTTTAAAGACTGCAAGCATGCAGTTTAATTTTGTCCTGTCATTTGGGTTTATTAACTATCCCTGGTGATGTTATTTTATAAAAAAAAGTTAGCTTATAAATAAGTGTTGTTGAAAAAGAAACCTAAAAGGTACCCAATAATTTGATAAATATGAATGCTACCTGTAAGTACTACCAATAATATTATAGTTGTCATTGGTGTTTATTTTTTTTCCTTCTTATGCCTGTTCTATTGCTGTTTATGTGTTCTGTGTTTGCCACATGTTGTATGTTCTATGTTGTATTTACCATATATTGTATGTTTTTGCACTCTTATTTTTAAAATAAATATAAAGTACTTATAAGTGTGTATGACTCCAACTTCTAGCTATGAGTAATATTATGTAACAATGTGGATTTATTGTAATAGATCGTAATGTAGTGTATTTTTAATTTGTATATCATGGATGTGTTATTTCTCAAATGCTTAAGGAAAGACATTTATAATGTTACAAATATAGTTTTTTGGAACTTTCTGTTCATCATATAAACCATGATGATGATAAAAATGTATCAGTTTACAGACAAAAATAATATTACTAGTGCTGGGAAAAAATTAATCGCGATTCATTGCATCCAAAATAAAATGTTGTTTTGACATAATATATGTGTGTGTAGTGTGTATATTGATTATGTATATATAAATACACATGCGTGCATATATTTGAGAACATTTTATTTATATGATACAAATGATATATACATACATTTAAATATCTATGTAACAAAATTGTTTTACATAGTTTTGTTTCTATGTATGTGTGTGTATCACATATACATAATAAATATTTATAATACACACAGACACATTATGTCAGAACAAATGTTTATTTTAAACACTAAATATTACACTCGAAAAATATTTTTGCTGCTTGTTCAAACTACTTGTTTGAAATGAGCTGAATCAAGACAATTCTTGAATTTGTTTGGGACAACTTAATTGTTTTATGGTTAATCCACTTAAATTTGTAAAAATAATTAAGTTAACTTAATTGATTTGTGCTCGGACAACATGAAAGAATACAGTGTAAGCAGCACCGTTTTCAACAACATTTATAACAATAATAAATGTATTAAATATTTAATTTTTTAGCAGCATACTTGAATATATTCAAATTTCTGAAGAGTCATGTGACACTGAAGACTAGAGTAATGATGCTGAAATTTTACAGTAGCTTTGAATCACTGAATTAAATTAATTAAAATACATTTTAAAATATATTGAAATAGAAAACAGCTATTTCAAATTTGTTTTAAACATATTTTCATAGAATTTACTCAAAAACGTCATTTTTTAACCACCCCAACATTTTGAAGAGTAGCATATATCACAATATAAACACATTAAACACGACTTTGCTCATTTTTGAACAAACACTTCTTTTTCATTTCTTTTCTTTTGTTTGGAATTGAATGAATGCAAACCCAAAAACACAATTATTACCTACCAAAAAATGGCATCCGTATAAAAAACGTCTTACATTATTTAACACTTGAGGCACAAAATAATAACAATATGATAAAATGTTGAATGTAAAATAGCTAAAATATGAAATAAACATCAGTTAAAAAAAAATAACTGGGGCAAATCCAGCATATTTCATAACAGTACATACCTACAATATATACTTTAAAACTGCCAGTCGACTTGTGACCAGGATTTAAAATCATTCTCAATGATGGGAAAAAAATGGGAATGCTGAGCACACATACCTTCCAGAGAATGAGACTGATGATGCCTAATAAGAGTATTCCTGCAGCCGCTGCAACAATGATGATCCAGAGGGGAACTTCATACGGCGTCTCTTCTCCCAACACCGGGTCAATGTTTACTGAAAACTACACACAGAAGAGATGTTCACAACTGCTCAGCTTTGTAAGTATAGACCAGGGCTTCTCAAAGTCAGGACTCCAGACCCACCTCCATTTCATAATTCAAAAGCACTAATTGTGTGTAAGGGATTAAAAGTGTGCATTTACTACTTTGATAAATGCAGGTTAAACTTGTAACCTTGTTTGTTTTTTAAAGTCTTGGTCATTCTGCAATGGTTTAAAATGAAACGGAAGGCGATAGTTTTCTTGTCACTATCATATTGTCATCCAGTCAGCGTATGAAGTTTGCCGTATTTGGGCATCAAACACAAATATCATCCCCTTAAAGATGCCATATACAAAGTGCATTGAATCCATACGTTATATTGTTCTCTGATATCTATATGGTAGGTATGTGGGTTAAATACACACTTGCAAAATAATCATACTTAATTTGTCAAAACATATTAGAACAAATTAGGTAGATGCTTTGTAATAGTTTCAACTGATGTGGTGGAGAGGTTTATTTTAGCTAGAAGGAGTGAGTGAGCTATCTTTAAGCCACCAGAGAAACTTATTTTGCTTTGGGTGAAATATAGGCTGAATTATACGTAGACTTCACAAATGAGACTGAGAGATGTTTTTAGAATTGTAGTTTGAAACTTTAACATATGTGAGAACATAGAGAGGAAGTAACTTTTGCATAAAAAATGAGTTTAATAAAGTGTATTGGTGTTCTTTTACTCCAGAAAAATCCCTGAATGATATGACACAATGCATAAATGTGCATTAAACAATAATCAGCAGTTTATGTGTGTTTGTTGCCTCATTACAAACACAATGAGCCCGGCAATTTTCACAATATACACGTTAAAGTAACAAAAGATCCATTTAAACAGACCATATGCCACTTCGAGATGGCACTGAATAAATTTTTAATCCGTATATCCTGCATTTTGTGTTCTGACATGTAGGGCTGCTTGATTATGGAAAAAACCTTAATCATCCTGTTTGTTTTTTAATGTCTTTTTGGAAATGGTCTGAAATGAAACCAAAGGTGATAGTTTTTGTGTGTGACACTGTTGTCATCCTGCCAGCCTATGAACTTTTCTATAATCAGGTGACATTCTTCTCTGGGGGTGAGCATTTGAATGGGTGAGGATGTCGTTTCCAGAAAAGAGAAGTAGACAAAGAAAATTACAGTAGAGATTTCAAAGGTGATTGGACAGAGACACTTGTGCTCGGGCGACGTGCTGGCGCAGTGGGTAGCGCTGAAACAAAAGTTTACAGTAGACAGCTGATTGAATCCAGACAGTGCCATTTCTCACATTAGACTGCTCTGTTTTTTTGCACGTTACTTTTGACCTACCTCTGCTTGTGCTTTGTTCATAAAAAATACTTAAATGAAGTGTCACTTGTCATTTTGCTACATTTGCACTTCTTAATAATGTATTTTTAAATGCAAAGGGCACATCATTGGTTGATTTATGTACAGTTGAAGTCAAAATTATTCACCCCTCCTGTGAATTTTTTATTCTTTTTCAAATATTTCCCAAATGATGTTTAATAGAGCAAGGAATTGTTTTACACTATTTCCTATAATATTTTTTCTTCTGGAGAAAGTCTTATTTGTTTTATTTCAGCTAGAATAAAAGCAGTTTTTAATTTTTCTAAAAACATTTTAAGGTCAATATTATTAGCCTTTATTAATAATAATTATTATTATTATTATAAGCAATATTTTGTTTCGACTGTCTACAGATCAAACCATCGTTATACAATGATTGCCTAATTACCCTAACTTGCCTAATTAACCTAGTTAAGCCTTTGAATTTCACTTTAAGCTGAATACTAGTATCTTGAAAAATATCTAGTAAAATATTATGTTCTGTCATCATGGCAAAGATTAAACAGAAATTGGGGGGAAAATATACAGAGGAGTTAATAATTCAGGAGGGCTAATAATTCTGACTTCAACTGTATGTGCATGTTTATTAAAATCAAGTTTTGTTATAAACAATGTTTCCAGACCTTTGACACTGATGAAAATTCAGATTTGTACCTCTGAATCGAGACTTTAAGAACCCCTGATTAATATAGACCATGAACTAAAGGTGAGTCTGGGTGAACCACCCTGTCAGTGTCTACAGTTCTGACCTCTCTGGTTTGGTTGTCCATTTTGATGGCCGGTTTATCGGTCAGCAGTCTCAATGTAGCCTGTCCCTTTACTTCCACTCGCAAGGCTTTGGCGTAGTCCTGTGTGAAAACCACAAAGACCCCTTGAGCCATTCAGAAACCTTCATGTCAAAGAGTTCTTGATAATCAGTGAGTGTACAAACCTCCAGCAAGGTGCCGTTCCAGACCCGTGCCCGAACTCTGACCTCCGCCTGGGTGGACATGTTGAGCAGCGGACAGGAGAAGGTCTGACACAGAGCCGTCTGCTTTGAACAGTCCTGAGTGGAGATAAAACACACACACTCTTAACATTCGAAGTAGAGCTGCGTGATTCTGGAGAAACTGAGAACCCAGATTATTTATTTTAAATAATAAAAAGATCATGATTCTTCCATGATTATGAATAGACAACTTAAAGGGATAGTTATTACTGTAGTTATTATATACTGTAATTTATCCATTTACTACATTCAATAACACGGTAAGCTGTAGTATTCATTACCAAATAATCGTAAATACTATACTGTACAATACACTTTACAGTAGTATGTTTGAAAAACACTATAGTATTTACTATAGTAAATACTATAGTGGTTTTAAACCATTATGAATTTCTTTCTTCTATTGAACACAAAAGAAGATATTTTGAAGAATGCTGGTAGTTGGCACCCATTGATATTCCTAGTAATTTTATTTCCTACAATGAAAGTCAATGTGTACCGGTAACCAACATTATTCAAAATATCTGCTTTTGTGTTCAACAGAAGAAATACATTTATAATGGTTTAAAAACCACTCACATGAAAAAAATACTATAGTGTTTTTTCAACCATACTACATTAAAGTGTATTGTACAGTATATGTTATTTACATACTGTAATATTTACTATAGTGAATGGATAAACTGTCATAAATAGTGTAGTATATTTTAGTTTTTACGACAGTAAACTTATGTATTGTAGTATAATATACCCTATAGTTTATATAAATATAGTTATGTTACCATAACAACTATAGAATTACCACCTCAACAGATTAATTCAAGTACTTTACTATAGTACGGTTCAAAACCACTACAATATTTACTATAAATTGCTATAGTATTTTTTTCACGTGGGAAGGAGAGTAAATGATGAGGTACTTTTCATTTTTAAGTGAACTATATCATTAACAAAATAAAAAAATATATATAAATAAATAAAAACAATTAACTAGAATTATTCCATGTAATCTATTTGTAAAACATATTATTATACAATTTAAATGATATGTTTTGTATCTAAATTTGAACGAATGATTTAATTACACACTTATAAAGGTTTCACTTGTTTCATTACTATATGGATCAGCTTTTTGTCCATTTATTGAAGGAATTATATTTTTAAGGGTTGTTTGTCATCACAATTTGGCATAACAATGTATTGACACAACCCTCATTAAAAGAGATTGATTTTGATTGTACCGTCGACATCAATGTTTATATCGCATTTACTTCAATGACAATTTGAATGTTTGTAGCGCAGTTTGTAATAATACAGGTTTAAAAGATTAAAGATTAAAGCTGTCCATATACTGTACTGTAGGTCGACTTCTCTGGGTCAAACGGATATCTATGGTTGAGACGGTCAAATTTTAATAAACATACGCAGGTCAGGACCACTTAATATCATGCAGGTCTTTGAATCGAAATTGCAATCTTCTAACAATTAATCATGTAGCTCTAATTCAAAGAATAAAAAAACACCCAAAAAATCTGAATCTGTCTGCCTCACCAGAAAATGTGCCACTTTACGAGGCGCCAGGACGGTGACAGAAGCTTCAGCGTGAGGAAACCCAGATTCCACGTCTCTTTTGTTTCGTTTAGCACCTTCCTTTGACAGCTGGAAGAGACGACAAATAAGTGAAGAGAATTCAACCGAAAATAAATAACTGCAGGCTGCTGTATATCCTCAGACTCACTGTGAGGTTTAGATAGTTGACGATATTCCCCGGCGGGACGCAACGTGACTCTGATGATCCTTTGATCACTATTTCTGTGAGATACAGCAGCCATTTCCCATTGGCTACTGCATACGGCCAGTCAAAGTCAATCACAAGAGTTCCCAGATCTCCCAGAGGTTCTCCCAGCACCTGCACCTGGAATGTGAAATTATGGAGTGAACAAAAGCATTAAGATAATACTGATAATAAGAAGAAAGGTTTCTTGAGCAGAACAAAAATAGGATGATTTCTGAAGGTGGACCTATTATGCAAAGATCACTTTTATAAGGGGTTTAAACACAGATGTGTGGCAACAGTCTGTGAATATAACTAGCTTCTAACAGTAAAAATTTATGAATTGTATTTTTTATAACCACACTGCAGAAACACTTTGACATTCTACCTTTGTACGTGTCAGAGGGAGAAAGCCCCCCATTAATGACAATCTCTCCCTCATTTGCATACTGTAGGACATTAGTCTTGTTTTTGAATCTGCCGCTATGCTGACACATAGGCATTTGTAGCTCCGCCCTCTTTTGAAAAAGAGCACAATCTCATTTGAATTTAAAGCGACAGTCACCAAAATGGCACAATTAGAATCAAAGTCTAAAAAGGGCAGTTTCAAAAACATTATTTGTGTGGTATTTTGAGCTTAAACTTTACATGCATCTTGTAAAAAGGGGCATAATAGGTCCCCTTTAAACGAATGAATCATATTTTAAAACATATTTAAATTAAATCATTTAAATGCAGCCTTGGTGAGAATGAGACATTAGCAAAAAAAACTTGCCTTTCCTTTTTTCTGCTGACTATAAACTAATGATTTGATCCAGATACATAAAGTGCATTGTAGTGCATGTCTGAAATTTATAAGGCCACACTCACGCGAAACACAAACTCCAGTGGACTCCCCACATCACTGGTGCTGCTCATGGCAGATTCTCCAATCACACTGCCACTGAACGGCGTGTCGATCATTAGCTTTTCCCTGCACACGACAGGAAGAGAATGAGAATCTGAAGCAAGCTTTAAGCAACACCACAACTGTGTTTGTTGCTTAAAGGGATAGTTCACCCAAAACTGAAAATGTAATCATTATTCACTCACAGCATTCACAGCACTCTTCAAAATACCTTCTTTTGTGTTCAACAGAACAAAGAAACTCATAAAGGATTGAAACAAATAAAAGGGTGAGAAAATGATGATAGAATTCTCATTTCTGGGTGAACTATCCCTGTAACATTTGGATTTAATAAACTGTTAAATATGAGGTTCCATTGTCAATAGTAGCAGTGTATAAATACTATGTTTGATAGACTTGACACAGAATAACAAGCGTGTATTGTTGAACAAGATAAACCATTACTCATTCATTCATATTGTTACTGAACATCAAAGTACGTACAAGGAAAATGTAGTGAGGACCGTGTTCTTCACATTGAGGGTGACAAGAACAGGAAACAGATCTGCCTGTTCACTAATACTGAAGACAAACACAAACATCATCACAGTCAGTCACCTTGAAGATGCCATAGAGTGCATTGATTCAGCTGATTTCTTTTTTCTTTGCCATGATGACAGTACATAATAAATTACCAGATATTTTTCAAGAAACTATGATTCAACTTAAAGTGACATTTAAAGGCTTAACTAGGTTAATTAGGTTAACAAGGCAAGTTAGGGTAATTAGGCAAATCATTGTACAAAAACAATAGTTTGTTCTGTAGTACAATCCAAAAAATTATATATATATATATAT